>JAUELE010235995.1:0-11710 GCA_031471655.1 Diodora aspera
TCTCCATTTTGTCTTTTCATTCAGATACTGCCTCGGAGGCATTTTTCAGCGTGTGTTCACCTCAATTGCATTGGTGAATGTGAGTTCTCCAATAGGTGGACACAGTTTAGCTTCTGAGTGCACGTGCATCACGTGTTGTTCATGCATCATGTGGAATTTCATAATGATTGGATGTTGCATTCAGCTGCAACGCCACGGTATTGCAGACGTCCACCTCAACGTTAACTACATTCAACTTCTTAGTTCCCTTTGTTTTGTCGGTAGTATAGATTGCAGACACTTTTAGAGACAATAAATAGTTTGCAGACAATTTTGGAGAAACTAAATAGTTTGCAGACAATTTTTCGACAAAATAAATAGATTGCATGAGTCAAGACCAAAATATTCGGGTGCAAACATTCCAGTTAACCTTAATATCTTCCTATATAACTACAATACAATCATATATTCCTGTAATGAAATTAAAAACCAAACGTATCATGAAAAGTATCTAACAAAACATAGAATGATTGTCCCATGTTATGAGATAAAAAATATAGTTTGCAAGAGAAAAATTTTCCAGCTCCCCCCTCCCAATAAAACTCAACTGGTCGCGCCCTAATAACATATTTTAGCTAATCGGATAATTAAACAGATGGTTATGATTGAATGATTGATTTGGGGCAGACCAGTCATCCAATATTGATTATGGCAATGATCTTAAGAACTGCAATCCGTTAGCTATACCATCATGATGTCGGTTTCATCCCTGATAATAGACCCGCTCCTAGTGAAATTGACTCAACCGTAGAATGCCGTACCCAGGCTGTCTCGTCTGGTTTTGGACCATTTGAGAAGAAATATTAAAACAGGATAAGAGATTGTTATCTCGGTACTTTGCTTTGATCACTGCACTGTCTCCTCTGATTGTATGATCTATGTTCTAAGTGGTGTCAGTTCATATGACTATATACTCGAGGCCAAAGATAGAGAATCACTGAAAGGCGTACCAAACAACCTCAATCACCAATTAAACTTATATTAAACATGTTTAGAGAGTCACTGGTACGTCAGTAGAACGTGCCACCACCACATGTTCTACCAACCTGCTGACATCGTCTGTGCATGCTCTGGATCAACCATTACCATTGGCATAACACAAGATGTGATCCCTTATTTTCCCATGATTATGTATTGTGATATATTTCTCATCACATGAACACAACCTGACCTAAAGCTGTCCTCAGATGCCAAACAGCAAACGAAACAAAGGCTTTTTGGTTAATATAATATTGCCAGATTAAACAACGTTTGCGCTACGAGATAAGATAATAATGCTGTTGATAAATTAGCCTTCCCCCTTGAGCGTAGGAAACGTTGGATCTTTCTGAATTGATTCAAGGATAAAGCAGATTTAATTCAAGGCAACATCTGGAACACACAACTCGTCTGATTATTGTGGAACCTCAACCTATGCACATTATAATTATTACCTTTCACATGACCAGTTGGACCTTTCATGAACTTTTATAAAAGAAGCCAAGTCAATATTGAAGCTAAAGCACTTATCTTTATTCATGTAATATTGGTAGCATTGGTGAATTTATCTTAGCCTTGAGAGTAACAAATTGTATTTCAGAAATCTATGTAACATATACATTTTCAATTACACATCTAAACGTTACTTGCTTCCTAAATTACACTTTGCTGTGTCCCTTTAGATATGTAATCGTCAGCCATATTTGATTCTGGTTACAAAGTAAAGCTAGATAATGTCAATATCAGAAGCATCGCAATTTCTATTGCCGTCTCACAAGGTTTGCCTTAATGTCATCGGGGCACCCAGCTTGTGCAGTACAGAACTTGAAGGAAATGGACACAGAAAGTTCAAGGTCCATTTTTGCTCCCGCCTTGTCCTTAATCTTCAGCATATAGGATACGGCGTCCGGCAACTCTGATAGCAGGTGCAGGGTCAGTCTGTAGGCATTCTTGGTTGGAACAAGTCGGATGGCTGACAGTTTTTGAGACAAGGTATTGATGGAACATTGTGTGGACGTTATATAGTGTCGATTACTCAGTGATGGTTCCAGTTGAACATTGCTGTCGTCTCCGATGTCCCAGTCGGCCGACACGACATAGCCAAGGTCAACATCTGGGGAGAAGTATGGAACAGCATGGACTATCTCCAAATGGAACTTGGAGTTGGTGAAAACCTTATACTGTACACCGTTAGGAGGTAACATGTACATCATCGGTGGGTCGTTAACGGCCGTGACATTGATCTTGACCGTGTATTCTTTGACGTTAGGCTGAATATTTGTCAGACCAACTTCAGTGACCTTCATCGTGATCTCGTCTTCCCCGTTATAGTGTTGAGTTGGATAGTAGTAGAAGTTGCCCTCCGGGTCAAGGTCAGCGGTGCCATGGGAAACATCGTGGACCAGTTCAAAGTTCAGCTTGTCTCCTTCCGCGTCCCTTATTTTGATTGGTTCATAATACTGTTCATTCTCTTTCACGAATATTACAACCTCCAGGAGTTTCGGCGGGGTGTTGACCAGGGTTTTCTTCAGACTGAAAAACGCTACCTCCAGTGATACACGTTTGTCTTTGACTAAGGACGAGTTCGCCATCGCAGCAAAGGACGAGGGACAGACCTGAAAATACGATCATGTTTTTAACTTCTTCATGCATGTATGTACTTATCTAAAGTTCTTGTCAGTACCGTAATTGTCACTTTCAAATTGAGTTCTAAGCTGCTCATGTAGACGAGGAAGAAAGAGGAAGTATCTGCATCGGTCGCATTATTGGGGTTTAGTTTGAATTTATTAATATTGCTCTGTTAAGTAATATCTTCCCCTTCCACCTCCTCTCCTTCTATATCTCATCATTACAATATTACTATTATTGTACCTAGTGGACATAATAGACATGCTGCTATGGGAGGGTCGGGTGATTTTGGTACAGTCATTCCCAGAGGAATGATCATCAGCTCAGGTACCCTTGTCTCCCATACACGTAACCAAGACAGCGAGTCGGACTGGCTACCATGACTCTTCAACACAGCAGCCTCCTGCATTACACAGATTGTCAGAAAGACTGTGCTCTCAGTGGTAAACCCCGGGACTCTCCTGATCTGATTTCTCAAATGAGTAGAAACCAAACCTAGAGCACCAAGAACACTGGGCAGTCGGACAACGGCGTACTGGAGATGAAGGTGAACGACTTTAAATTATTAATATTGTTATTGGTAGGAGCAGTGGCAGCAACAAAGATTTAACAAATGCGATAATTACGTGCACAACATCTTGATCATTCTCAAGGACCTCAGTCTTTGTAACATTGCAGTTCGTAGACAGCTTGTGCCACAACCCATCTGAAAATACCAACACATTTAAATAAATAGCTGTAATGTATTTCTGCATGTTACGAATTTGCGTGTATTACAGTGATTTTTTGTCAAGCTCCTGTGTCGAGGCATAGAAGACTGAACATGCCCCGCATAGTCACCTCGTCGTCTGCCTCAGACATAGCTAAGAAAAGCAATATAGTCCCAGAAATAATAACCTGCCTCTTATTTATCTGTTTTAACTAATTCACAAAAGACAATGGTTGCACTAACTAGTAGGTTTACTGTGGCTCAGTTGTAACGTTTTAAAGGTTTGTTTTTATCACAGACAGATTTCAGTGTCCTGTTTTCGATCACATCGTAACAACGCCATTTTGCAAAAGTATTTTGATGAGCAGTCGCAATAATTTATGGACGCATTTCTGGCTTGGCTCGTGGCATCGCATTATTTTTGTGTCGCATTAATTACTTGATTTACAGTATATTTAAGGGAGCTTACAGCCTTCGGGTCTTGACAAAAGTCTATTATTACTCATGAACTGAGCTATGAGTATGAAAACATTGGATCATCAAAAAGCATGATATTGATGTCCCTGCCCACTTTCTGCTGCTGTAAATATTTCTCACTCCACGCCATGTGCACGTGCTACTTGTACTTCTAATACAATGACATTATTTAAAGAGCAATATTTATCTATACCAGAAAGTTACCCAGTGCTTACTGGACAGAAATAAATAAATATGGCGTTCATGTTAGGATTGTATCAATATTCTAAACCTCTCTTTTGACCAGATCTTACTTGAACCCTTGTAGAAAAGGGCTGTGTCCGTATCATTTCTGACTTCTCTTTTAACCTTGATGTCCAACCCTGATGTTTTGATATCTCCCTCTGTCAAGCTGACGGTCAAGGGAATCCCAAGCTGCTGAACAAATCTGTAAGACATAATGTCACAGTGAACAATAACAACACCACAACCACGCTTTGGGTATCGCAGAATGGACTCAAACAAGTAAACTATAACGGTATCGTGATTTCACTTTTGACACGGCACAATGAGCCCAACAGTAAAGCCTGGATCATGTTTGACAGTCTGAGTAGGCCCATTTGTGTGTAGAAGCAATAACACATTCTCAATTGAACTCTTAAACGCTGTACCTTTATTTTTTTATACATCAGTATTATACAAGTGCTTTGCTCTGAAGAATCTAAATTGCTTCAGAAACAAAGAAAGGGTCTTCTGTTCGTCCGTTTCAAGCTTGACTTTGGTTGGGATTTTTTCTGGTTATTAAGTCTTCACACATTTAAGTTGTTCTCCGGGATCCCGTTGAGCAGATATCATTACAATGTGAATTAACTGCCAATCTTAATGCCTCCGCTGTGGTATGGAGATCTGACATACTCGAAAAGAAATTACACCCGATGTCGCCATATGTAACCACAGGGCTGTTTTTGTTCCTTCTGAGGGCAGAAGATCTGATTTCATTGGCCTATCAAGGTTGACCAGGGACATTGCCTTATCGAATCTTCATACCTTGATGTGAGTATGACAATCAACGTTCTAATCACTCTGAACTATGTCTAATCTCACCTTCCCCTGTAAATCCTGGCCACGTTCGTATTCACTTCATCCACCGTCAGTTCCTTGGCTGCAGATATGTTAAGTTTTCCTAGAAAGATATAAACAGCACATAGTGAGAGTACAAACAAGATTATATTTTACAGACATCCAAGCCAACCAATCAGGGGCGGATTCAGCCATGTGAGAGCGGGAAGGGGGTGCGCCAACGGCCAACGGCCATCGGCCATCGGCCGGTGAATGTTGTGACCGTTTGTGTGAAGCCTTGGGTTGAGGGGTCCGTGGTTCTTTCCTCGGGGGTGTACCTTGTAGCTAAATGGCTGTAGAAGCACGGTTAAGGCTTCCGAGCAACATTCTGAGGTGTCTACATAGACATTGGGATGGGAAAGTAATAGTTTGCCAAAGATAGTGGTGATAGAAGGAGGGAGGCGCTCTGGATCCGCACTTGACCTTTAAATATTCTATAAATAGGCAATACTATAACTGTACATTTTAAAAAGGTTAATACATAAATAAGAAACAGTGTAAAACTGTCAGATAGATTCTCAAAATGTAGTCAGTATCATTATGACATTGGAGAAAATATAACTCAGGGTATAAAATACAAGTTAGTAAAAGTCTAGCAAAATCACAATTTATTTACAAAATCCCATTTGACCTGCATTTCCATAACCAAACCATCTCCTACTCAACTTTCACTGGAAACTGGAAGTGAAACCTTACCCGAAGCTTTGATGACGACCTCCTGTTTCTGAGCATTGGCTTCGTTTGTTGTTAGAGAGAATATGCCTTCTTTATCAAGAACAATTTTGCGCCCATTTGTCTTCGCAGAGCCAAGTTGTACAGAACCTTTCCCTAAGAACTGAAATTCAACAGCTACTAATTGAAACAAGAACAACCACAGTTGTACACAAATAATTTAGGAGAGCCCATAAGTATTTCACACAGTGTAAAAATAATGTAACTGCTTACCAGCCACAGCAGACAAACAACGAACAATTTTCAAGAAATTCCAACCTTAGCAGACGTTACAACATTTAAAAAAAGTAAATTCTTCCGTAGCGGACACTTACACATGTTGTGAAACAGCAGATATGCCAACGCGTTAGACAATAATCGCGTTTAATCGCGTTTAACTTCTTTGCTAACATCTCAGGAAAGGACAATGATTCATTATAATATGCCTATAGTATGTAACTGCATGCTGTAACTGCCAGCGGACGTGCTGACATACCAACCCACCCCCACCCCCAAAAACAAATATCGGCAACATTATAACTAACATTTAAATACATGTAAGTGGGAAGGATGTAGCACAACATAGATGGAAGCTGTTAGTTAAAACAATGCTTACGTCTTGTTTAAACAACTGAGGTGGTGGTGTTCCCATCTGGCTCGCCTGGTGGTGTGCAGCGAATGCTTTAGCTACAAAAACAATTGAAAACAACATTCGACTTCACCATTTTAGTTCGAGATTGAAAGGAAGGGTTGGGGTTTACGCTTCCCGCTCAGAGGTGCTGTCTCCCAATAAATAATGACAGGATGTCATATGCTTACAGGTTGCATTATTAATATCGTCTCCGCAAAATATGACCATTCCCTTACCCAAATGCAAGCCCATAGGAAAAGGGGAACTTAGCCCCCCTCCCCTTTCCCTGACACTGTATTGTATTTGTGCTATTAGTGCAAAGTAGACATGATGGAAGTGGGCAACAACAGTGTATACATCAGATTTGTGTTGAAGTGAATAACCGATTGTATAGTCGTAATATGTTCTAATCCTAATGCATGCACCTTTGAGCAACTGGTATGACGGTAATACCCCCACCCCCCCTACTGACTACATTCCCCATTGCATTTTGATGTTTCATTTATCTTCGTAAACTCGGAACAATTGACGATATAGAATAATGACTTAATACAATTAGTTTATATCAGTTAAAACCCCAAAGTAACTGATTCGATTCAAGTGCTTGACTATTTGAGTTAAGCATATAATATATGGTTGTCGACGTTATATTTCTGAACTTGTTGAAGAAGGAACACTGACATGGTTTTTAACATCAGAAAATTCTTACTGTGTATAAACCGTACCTTTATCTCGTTTAAGCCCTGCTGTTTTCATGGCATCACAGTGGGGACCACTGCACGTCGTCCTGGTTAAGGACACTTGGAGCGCTATGAGGTTACTGTGAATTAGTTTACCATCCTTTGCTCTAAATTTGATGGTTTTGTTTGCCTTGGTATTTGTGCTGTCTGTCATCCAGACCTCGAAGACCTTGTTGGATTTCTTCCTCAGATTTCTGTATTTGCTCTGTAAACCAGACAGTGATGACATGGATGCGTTTCTGATTTCAAGATGGACGTCAGATGCTGCTGCTTGATCATAGATAAGATGTAAAACGTCTGTGTCAGAATCCGATAGGATGAAGTTACCAATGTGTCTGGCTGAGGACGACGAGGGAAGTTCAATTGTGACTGTATCGTCAGTCGCAGCATCATACACGTCATCAGATGCAGAGATGAACTTCAGCTCAGGAGCATCTTCCACGCACAGAACATCAATCAGAATGGTTTGTTCAGTTGAATACTGAGTAGCTCCTCTGGGAACATCCTTTTCCTGAACAACTACTGTGAGGTTGTCTTGTCCACAGAAGTCAGAGTCAGGACTGTAGGTCAGGTAACCATCACTTGTAACTGACGCATGTCCATGTTGTGCATCTGTTTGAACGCTGAACACCAGGAAATCGTCCTCGGCATCATATACCTTGATGTACTGCATCACCTGTTGGTCTTCTTCTGTTTCAATCCTGGACGTAAGGAACTGAGGCGGGGTATTCTTGACATGTTTAAGGATTTCAAACAGACTCAAAAGCATAGGTTCAGTGAGGTCGATATAGCCAGCTCCATGTATTGTCACTGTCCTACCCGGCAAGCAAATCTGAAAGTCATTTCAAATGATGTTATATTTTCAATGAGGAAAAAATAAGGTAAAATGTAAATTCAAATCAAACGATATTCTCAGTCAAGGGTGGCGCCAGGTGGGGGGCAGGGGGGTTACATCCCCCCCGTCGGGGAACCTTAGCCCCCCCCCCCCACCCACACCACCCACCCCCGGGGGAAAATATAGCAATTCGTTAGGGGAAAATTTGGGTGAAAATGAGTGTATTTTACCGTATTTTGGTAAAAGTTGTGTACTTGTCGGGGATCTTTTGCCCCCTACCGGGGATCTTAGCTCCCCCGGTCTGGGAATTCCAGGCGCCACCCCTGTTCTCAGTCTTATATAGCAGATTGATTGTGATTATTCCTGTGGAACGTTTGCGTTAAACGTATTCGTGATACTATACCTTCTGCACTGAGGATGTAGTAGGACTTCCGTTACTGCAGTGCTCGCCAGCAAGTTCCCAGACTTGGTCAACTGAAATTAATCATTGTTCATTCACTATCTTAACATTTGTATTCAACAAAACTATCAGCAATCCTCGACTTCAATACTAGCTACCATTAAGTTAAGATGTGACAATATGACGCAAACAATTTACGAGATTGACGGCATAATTATATAACAATCGGATGACATATATGAACGCAGGCCTATGAAGCTTGAACTATTATATGTTATCAGACAATTTCGTCTTACATCTGTTCCACTGAAGGAGGACTATAGAGCGATTCGAGTTGCTGGACGACTCTGTGATGACATCCAGCTGTGGCTTCACGTAGGCTTGGGTAGTTGGAGAGACGAAGAAACTGGTCCCCAGAGGTTTAATGAGTCTGTTAAAAAAAAAGGATAATTAAATCAAGGCCGATGACATAAAATTGATCATTAAGAGATCATCAAGCATTATTGACTAGACGCAGCGAGTACAACACTGAAGTTAAGTTAGCTTGCACTTAAATGTTGCAGGAAAATCATTCAACATTTGCATTTGCAGAAATGTTCCTGATTAGAAGGCAGATTAACCTAGCAGATAAAAAAAGTAGCTTTGTTTGAGGCCCCGCACTGTTAAGGCCCCCTCGCGAAATGCCAATAGATATTTTCTGTATCATTAACAAATTTATTCTTGCAAAATCAGAGAATACAATTTTTAAATTGCAGTTTTGTTACTTTTATGTTTGTCATTTGAAATGATGATTGCTCAACGTAATACTTTTATTAAAACGTAGGAATGATAGTTATTTGACTGTAGCATGTAGCAAGTTAAACATATATTATTTACAGTGCAATGTGTTTTAATATTTTGTGATTCTTTTTCATTTCAAAATATTAGGACCCGTTTATAAAATGTGCTACAAGCCCCACACTAGCAGTGTTCAGTCTCTTGATATTTCTGTGACATTGTGGAGACTAAATGATTCCTGAAACGTGCCTGCCGTGCAGAATTCTTGATGTCGCATCCATTGTGTCTCTTGGATCTGTCAGGTAAGGTATATATTCCGCTGTCGCCGCACTCCCATAGATCGCAGACAGATCTGTTTGGTTCAAAGTACCGACACTGATGGTGCCGTTGTATCCTGTGAATAGAAACAGAACCTTAACTGTGATTACATCTTAGATGTAGACAAAACGTTGTACAGTAAAGTCGTCTTATTGAGCGAGTGACTGCGTGACTTTGGATTTAACGTGGTTTTAGGCAATCTTTCAGCTATATCATCACGGTGCCATCTACATTACGTTGGTCTGAGGCTCCAATCTCCGGGTTGAAAGCGAGGTTTACGGGTGGGATTCGAACCTTGATTGCCAAGGTTGGCAGATCACTGGGTCGACACGCTAACCACTGCGCCTTCCCGCGCCCCTCTTCTGCCAATAAAGCGTCAGTGCAGCAGTAACGTTTGCATCAGCTTTGATTTTAGATTCAATATCAAACGTTCTCACTGTAGGGGCACATCAAGTTACAAGAGAAAGACTGCCCATCAAGAGATCAACAGAAAGATAAGGGAAAGCAGGAGCTCCGCCCTTGTGATCCCACGTTTTTCCAATTGCTCCCCCATTTTGAAGTGTAGTCCAGTACTTATTGAGGCAGTTTGCTAAAAATCCTCTCGTTAGATTCGAAATGTCCCTGAGGGGAGGCATGTGTCATTTAATCCATGCAACCCTGTTAAGACTACAATCCATTTAATCCATACACTCCTGTTGAGACTACAATCCATTTAATCCATACACTCCAATTAAAATTACAATCCATTTAATCCATACACTTCCAATAAGACTACACTCCATTTGATCCATACGCACCTATTAAGACTACAATCCATTTAATCCATACCCTCCTGTTGAGACTACAATCCATTTAATCCATACGCTCCTATTAAGACTACAATCCATTTAATCCATGCGCTCCTATTAAGACTACAATCCATTTAATCCATAATATCCTGTTAAGACTACAGGCCATGTAATCCATACGCCCCTGTTACGCAAAGTGGCATATAAATGAATTGTAATGCCTGATTCTCGGGGAAGCAAGAATACGTCATTATGGAACATTTTTACCTTGCAAGTTGAGCTTGACAAGATGGCTTCCGGATCTTGGGATACCATTAGTTCCATTGATACGTACTGTATTATCAATGTCCAGCCACTTCCCTCCGACATTCAGTTGAACAAGGACATCGCTGCTTCCTGATAAGATGCAATGGAATGCCAAAAAACAGTTACTAGTTACTGTAGGTCGTAAGGCAGTTGATTATACATGTATGCCAATCCTGTAGGCGCGACGAAGACGACACAGTCATTTATCACGATTTTAGTAATATATGTGAACTGTGGTAATGATTGTTACGAGAATATGGAGACGTTTGAAGGAACCAGTACTTCATGCAGGAATCACTTTTTCTGAAAACACATATAAGATTTTGGGAGAATTTACAATTTTCTGCAAAAGGATATGCCAGAAAGCTGTGATGACTCAAATGCATCAGTTTGAATGATCATTTTTGGCTTGACAGTAAGGTACACTGATACATTTGACTGCTATCTTAGTTTGTTTCGGCCAGCCTGTGCAGGGATTAGGTCCCATAACCTTGGATTAAGCGAGTTTCGCATTGGCTAAAGTCAGCTAGTGGCATTATATGTAGCATCAGTTGCTCAAATATTTACTTACGTTTGATGCAGACAGGTTGTGTTGTTGCATTTACAGAGATGTGTGACTGTCCTACCGCCGTAAGGCTATGGTAGTAGCATCTTCCCGGTTCCAGCAGCATGAAGGACTCTTCCCTTGTTGTAGTTCTGTTAGCAGCGTGTGTGTTGTTGTAATCAGCAAGAGAAATGTTGGTGGTCTTGTAATTCAGTCTCAGCTTTCCAGCCTCAATGGAAACACTTGATCGTTCACCTCTGGTGCCGATTTTGATGACCGGGAAGACGTCATCAGTACCTGAACTGGTTCCAAGCTTCCATTCTGATGTTAAGATAAAAAAAAAATAGCGGAATTAATTATATATATTTATACGGCTTTATGCAAGGTTAAGTGTTAGTGATGACTTTTTTTTCTAAAACAAAGCAATACTGAAATATTGTTGCACATATAACATTTCATTCAAAGTGTAAGAAATTGTTTCCATGAAAATCAATTAAAACACTTGTTTGAACTATTTAATAGGCCGTCAGGTTGATTAAATAGCATATGTTAAGGTCTTGTAAGAAAGTAATTGGGGCTCTAGTGGCGGATCCAGGGGAACATTGTATAGTAAAGAGTACTCGAACCACGGATGGGACTGACATTTTGCATGTTGGATCCTGGGGGGGGGGGGGGGGGGGGGGGGGGGGGGGGGGGGGGGGGGGGGGGGGGGGGGGGGGGGGGGGGGGGG
>JAUELE010236006.1:0-11710 GCA_031471655.1 Diodora aspera
TGCAGAGGTAATTGAAAATTTGGAAGATAGGTGACAACTGGAAAGCTGAAAGAAAGAATCATCATCGTCATCATCGTCGTCATCGAGTAGCTTCAATAACATACAAAGATCGTATACAAAACAGGAAAATATAAACAGGCTGTTTCTCTTTAAAGAACTAGAATATTGAGTAGTTGAAATAGCCATAGACAGATCGATACTGACAACAGAAAAAGTACTCATGGACAACTCAAAACGCGATATCTACGACCGAAGCACGGACTTTGAAAACCACTAGGGAAATACAATGAGAATCGTTGGATAACCGCGGATAGAAATTACAAAATAATGAAACCAGATAAAACAATCTGTAGGTAGTTGAACTGTTCTGTGGTTTCTCATCCTACTATAATTCCCTTTACAATCAATGCTAAAATATCTATCATTCTCCACGAAGCAAAGGTCATAAAGTATTGGTATTTAGATGAAATTTAATACTTCAGATGATGTAGTTGAGCAGTCAACACTATTGACATATGCATTAAATATCGTTGAACTATTTCACGAAAACAATGGAACTACTCTTTGAAAGTATAAGATTAAGATCACTTGTACTCTGAGCAGGAAGAACGAACCTTCTTAATACGGTTGAAATCGGTAAACAATGGACGACGAAAAGTACGTTGAAGTGGCTTGACTCGTATGATGTCTCATTCCACCAAGCTGAAATAGGGTACCTGATCGGAAAGTGATGGTAATGTGAAAATTAACCGAGCGCCCAATAGGCAGCTTGGATTGCTTACTCCCTAGGAAGGTTGTGGATTGTACATTGTTCCAATGACCAGCAGACAGGGGATGGCACAGTGGTTAGCGCGTCGGCCCAGCAATCTGCCAGCCTTGGCGGTTGTGGTTCGAGTCCCGCTCGGGACCTCTCTTTCAGCCAGGACAGACAGGAACCCCAACACCAACGTGATGTTGGTGAGACCGTGGCTGAAAAATTGCCGAAAACCACATAAAACACAAAATCACTCCAATGACCAGGGTAATACTGCGAAGCGCTTTGAGCATGCACATTCTGCGTGGATTCACCTCCATATAAGTCTTCTAATTATTTTTACAGAAACTGACAAAAAGACATGTTTAAGCGTGTTAAACTTATATGTGACATATATTTATTAAACCAAAGTAACTTACACGACTAGGCAATATAAACATAGAACTAATGTACATAGAGTTAATGTATTGACAAAAGTCCAGTTAGAATACAAGTTGAACTAGACATGATCATAAGCTATCACATTGACTACATGAATAAACACTAGCTCCTAAAATCCGTACAGTCCAACGATTGGAACGAACCTCATTTCAAACTAATATCCTCATGACATAGGCAAAGTGCAGTACAAACACAGCCAATACGATTAGTGTATTGGACGTGTATGATTCTTTCTGTCGGTCGAGACACATGAAGACAGTATGACAACAAACTGAACAACATGGCAAACTTGATTTTCTTCTAAACGTGCCAATGTGTGAGAGAACAGCGATTCCAAAAAGTAAGCCACTTCTATTAGTACAAACTAGGCCAGGGTCCTGTTTCACAAAGCGATCTTAGCGCTAAGTTGATCGTAAACTCTTAAGATCGACTTTTGAAACCTAGTTTTAACCATAATCTTAGTTGACAAAGTAACTGCAAGCTGTACTACATGTCCTAACATCACTCCCAGATTGTTTTGAGAAATACATGTATATACAAATGTTTGTGACGTTGGTTTTAAAATCAACCGAGTCACTAAGATTGATCTTAACTAAAATCGCTTTGTGAAACAGGACCCAGAATGCCTGCTTTAACACTTTTCGGCTTGTTTTATTATGATAAAGTTTCGTGATAGATACGCTAACATGTTTTGATCATATTGTTACAGAAATACAGTACTTAACTTTCCATTTAAATAAACGTTGTTCTGTTGATATTTCAGTTTTTGTACATACCATGATACATACCATCTCCTTTGCACTTGCACAGCCGACTGACAGCGAAATACAACGTCTTTCAATATTTTATGATATATTTGAGGACATGCCGGACATGTGAGAATAATCTGTTGCAAATATGAAGCTAGATTTCAATTATGTTTTCATGCAGCTGTTATTTACAAGTCACATGTTCAACCGCATAACGATGTCGTGTCACATGTCGTTAAGCTACTGTTGCGTCATCAATGGAAACAAACACGGTTCATGCTATCAGTCTATTAGGATGCATTCTTTTAAATCCTTTCAGTCTCATTATAACTTGTGACATGCAGACTGAAAAAGATGTCGTTATTGCCAAAAATAAATTACGTTTATTTATTTCTACCGCAGTGACAATTTATTATTGACACTTATTGCAGTATGTTATCATAGTTATTAGATCTGAGCCACATAATCAACATAGACTAAATACATGTACTACATAATGTGTATTATTTGGGATTAAAGTTCTTTGAAAAGTAGCTATTCTGCTTCTGTTGCGGTTGAGTCCCATCCTGGTTTCGAACCCCCGCCCACAGGGACAGGCACCCATCACCTGCACTAAAGATCAGCGATGTACATGTAGACCACCCAGCCGCCGAGACTTCGCTAAAAAGCGAAGTTCAGCAACTGAGTTGTTGTACATACTCGAAATTCCGAAACCCCCTGATAGGTACTTGTCACAGCTCCCAAGGCCGATATGGCAGTGAAATATTCAGTGACAGTTTAGGAAATTAAATAATGTTGTATTTGATCATTTCCTAATCTGTCACTGAATATTTTTCTGAAATAAATACTGTCGTTTCGAAATATACCAACATGCTAAAGGTTATAAGGTAAGACTTTCACAGACTGAAGAAAAACCAACACATTTTGTCTATTTTCACAGATATGTATTAAAGAGATTGCTGTTTCAGAACCAAATGAAGCTTAACCAAATTAAGGACATATGTAATGAACGGTGACACGAAAACAGGAGTTGTTAAAGGCTGTAATAATTTTCCTCTCCATCGTTTATTTTGAACGTTACTATAGTTCTGTGCTAATGGATGTAATATATTTCATTGTATGACGTGTAATTAAAGTCTCACGGTAATTTAATTCTGCTGTACATTTAACAAGAAAAATATCCCTCTCAATCAGGTATTCAATTTTAAATCATCTAAAGTCATCTCTAATACTGGCTAATAACATCCGATATCTCGGAAACCTGTTGGTTCGACCAAGGACCCATTACGAAAGATAGGCGTCTTGTTAACTATTCTGCATTCTAGTGCATTCCAACTATAGTTTATAGCCTTTCATCACCCCGAGGTAGTTATTTTCTTAAAGTGCTTACAGCTATGGAGGTTTTCAATCTCTGTAATGGCCATGGGTCGTCAATGGCACTGACCCTTCCGTGTAACCAAGTTAGGAGTCATCTCATCCAATCCAAAGTATTGCAAGATTTAATTCCCTGCATTAATGATACAAGACAAACATTGACAAACCAAAAACGTCCCTGTAAATATGTCAGTCTGGTCAGGTTTAGGTTTGGTAAAGTTGTCCCATGGCGCCGAATTGAAGCCATTCAATACATTTGTTGATCTTGAAGGATTTATGTCAAACAAAACCACAACAGGCGAAACAGCCACTCAATACAGTAATAGAGGTTTAAAAAACCCGACATTGCCTGAAGGTGTCGTATATAAGGGTGATCTCCTTACGCACTAATTATGTTGTGAAGAAAAAGCAATATTGGTATCTAACTAATAATTAGATGCTCAGAGATTATTCCCTGATATACCAGAATAAAAACCTCCAGCTGTTGACGAGTCAGGGAATATATGGTGAGCTGGATTAATGTCTGTACAAATGAATAACTGACACGATATATACTGGCGTGAACAGCAGGGTTATTGCAACTAAGCGCAATGCGGTTTTCTATTACTCGTAACGAACAACCCAACTAGGACGTCATTTCTTATTCCCAGAGATGAAAAATCCACCTCGTGGACGCCGTTTTGACGACACGAATGAGGTTTTTCAAAAGGTGGGGGTTGATTTTCCATGAAATCAGTGGACTTCTATTTAGGCGGTCCGCGCAAGGTCAAGAAACGGTGGAAGAAATGTGTAACTCTGGATGGTGACTACGTAAAGAAGTCCTAAGGACAACAACGCTAAATAAAGTTTCTCTCCTGATTACGTCTTGGTGATAATTTAAACTTTGTGATACCCCTTCGTATATGATCAACAAAAGGAGTGAACTCTTGTCAACTTGTCGGCACAGGAAGCACGCAAGCCGAGCGAAGAAAAAGTAGTCCCAAGCAGCCCCAATTCAGTTTGTCTGAAGATTGCCGCACAGAACACTTGCTTTTGTGTGCGTGCATGAAACTCTGAGTAACAAACATGAACTAACCCAGTGTTTAGCTATATGTATATATATATATATATGAGAAAAAAAACCACAATTCACAAGTCGGCGATACAGCTGAAATATACCGCCGTCGAGGCGACGTTGGGCCGTCGTTGGACGCCGTTGTCAGAAGCACGACTCAGAACCGGCCAACATCGTCCATTACTTCTCCGGCGGTACGACGTCTGGCCGCCGCCAAATCCAACGACGTCGGCCCGACCCTGTGTGGCTGTCTGGGGTGTTGGGGCCACTTAAAGAAAATAACTTGTTTCTTATCGTCCGTCCGCCCTTACCATTTTAAAAATATATCAAGCACTGTTGAGAACGACAGTTTTTCGATTAAGTTTTCAAACTCCGATTTCGTTTTAGTGTGCCAAACTCGCTTTTATATAAGCCAACTACGCAGTTTGTCATAATGGCAAAAGCAATGTTGTTTCAGGAGTCTGAAGCCATGGTTAGTCTTTAACATAGCAGAAAATCCCTTGCTCAATTACTTATTTTCAATATATAATTGCACAAATAAAATATATTATTAACACCCTCCCTCCTTCACGAGTAAAATAAGAAAAACATGATAAAAAAAACAATTTATTCAAGGGATCATCCAATATATTGTCCTACACACTGGAAAGAACAACTTGCTATGTGTAATGCATCCTCGAAATTCAGGGTACAATGACGCCACCAACACCCGTCATATACCCTGGAATCACTCCTATTCACGACGATCGTCCCGAGGCGAGTGTTTTGACAAATCATTGAAGCTTCCATAACGAAATCTTGCGTACAATCATGCGGCGCTTCTCTCCTAACACTCGACGAAGCAAAGACATTATGTGTTTAAATGTATCAAGAGTAACTTCTCGTGCAGTTAATGCGACATTTCATTGGTTGTCTATATTTAGCATATTTGGACTTTCCATACACACAAAACGACTATGGTGAATAGGAGTACATCCTGGGTTTATGACTGTTGGCGGTGTCATTACACCTTGGATTGTGAGGATGTGTAGAATGACAAATATGATGACACTACATGTAAATCTTTGAGTTACGAGACCGACCCCCCGAATTATGGCACCGATCGTATTATTTTCTGGAGGCATGCAAACATCCTTCAGGACTGTAACGTAGCAGGGTATATTTTATTGGTTAAAAACAAAATGTTAAGAAATAAATCGACCGACCTACTGATCCTTATTTTGTTTGCCTAAAAGACACGGTTACACCTATTTATCCTCATAATGATATAATGGTCAGTTTGGAGGATATCGTACAGACAAATCAGTGAGGCCAAAAAGTGTGTCGATAATGGTGTGTCTCCCATAAGAGCAGAACACAGTTTCAGTGACCGATAAAATATTTCTCACACACAAAAGAAATCCTTAACGACGACTATATACATGTACATGTATTATAATGACGATTGAGATGATAGCAAATCTTTGAATTATATCCTTAGGTAGGTGATATATCTTACAGATGCTAATACAGATATATACTGACGTCCAAAAGAAAGTATACCACGATTTTGAGATACTACTGAATAAATTCACAAATGCGTTGGATATACAAAAGATATCCCTTCAAGACTTGGACGGTTTATCAATGAGATGATGTCAACCAAATTACACTCACCGAAATCCAAGCATCCTTTTGATCAACTATGTCATAGAAGACGTAAGGGAAAATAATTGATATAATTTGGTATACTTTATTTTGGACGTCAGTATTGATACACGTAGTTACTTATTTGTTTGTCAAACAGACACGGTTTAGACAAACCAGTGAGGTAAAAAAACAAATTTGTCAATGATGGTATGTATATAATAGTTTTAGTGACCGATAAACTATTCCACACACTGAACAGAACAAATCGTTATGTTTAATGACGAGTACAACATCTTTGAATTGTATCATTTCTGCTATATTCCTAAAGTATGTTATGCTAACACAGATATAGTTATGTGCTTATACGTTCGTCAACACACACATTTTGGACATCTGTAGATCCATATAAAAATACAATGACCAGTTTGAAGAATAACAAAAGTCGTATGTCAATAAGAGTATCAAGCTCATATGAATACAGTGTTTTTGTTGCCAACATTTAATTACATTGTATTGGGAATCATAAATGATGAATGTTAAATGTATAATTAGGGGATAAACCCATTATGTTTTCGTTATCCGAGTGGTATGTCGTAGATTCGACCATGACATTTAATGTAATTTGAAACCGAACACCATTTTGTTTACAATTTGTGTTTGTTTACAAATATGACGTTCAACGGGTCACAAGCGGTTGCATTGTAGTAAGAGGTTAATTTCTGTAGTGGTGTATCGTAGATTGAACAATGAATTTTGACCAATTAGAAACGAGCAAACTTAAATGTTATTGTAACCAAACAGTGTTGGGTTCTATGGTATTTACTAGATACTTGACTGATAGTGTGTTCTTCTGATAAAATTATATCCTTGGAAGCAATTAGTATACACAAGACATCGCCTGATAATGTAACGGTGCAACGTTTCTGCATTTTAATAAGCCTATATGTGTCAAGTCTGGCTGTCTGAACTATACTGTGTTACTGATCATGTTGATTATGTTTGAACCAATGAAAGACTTATCTGTCTGTATCCACGCAAAATAGCAATTACTGGATTTTAAGGCATGACGCTTTCAATGATCTATTAAACTGTTCGGAAAGTATAATGTTTGATATATTGTGTAATTGTATATATTGTTTCCTTACGTATAAATAATTGCTGGAACTGAACCAAAAGGAATTGTGAACTGTTGGGGGATTACAATCAGAACTGTCAAGAAATTGTTAAAGTTTAATAGGCGTCAGTGTTATCTTTTCACAAACAACCTATGAATCAATAAATATACATACAATTATGACATACCACACATAACACACATCCGATATGGCAGTTTAACGATTTTACAAAACTCTTGAATAGCCTCATTTATTTTGAAACCCCCATGCATGCCGTAAACTAGAAAACAATCATTCCGAACTTTTGGACAGAATCCTGAAAGAGTTTCGTAAACCTTCGGAAACATTACACACGCAAATACATTCATCCGGGTCATATTCGGAAAACATTCGGAAATCGACGGAACATTTTCATTAGCCCAATCTGCTTCTCTTCACCAGACAAATAGCCAACCAGGGAAATCAGTGCCTGACATATTTATCTCTCTTAGACATACCAGTCCTTTTGAAAGCTGCCAGAACGGAAGATTTCAGTTGATCGACCGCATAAACATTTCGTTTCAATCATGAAATCTAAGCCTCCTATGTGACATATAATATGTGCACATGGTTTTGTTATATTGTTATAATTCAGTATACAGTCGACTTTCTTGAGATACATACGACCTTTATTGGTGCCGGCCATACACATGGCAATAAAGATCTCAATTATGTTCTATGATGCATTTTGAAATGATAAATGGCTCCGAGAATGATAACTTACCCTGAGTCAGATCTGCAACTATATACAAGATTTATAGTCCTAGTCTGAGCCATGCAGGTAGTGCAATAACTCTAGGTTGACATCCAATTGGTTCTGAAGGATCTCTCTTCATTTCAGACCAGATTTCAGTATGGGTTTTGACCATGTTTGAAAATAGACAGTTACTGGCAATAGAGGTTTACAAAATGTAATGTAGAGTCACAAAATATGAAGATAATTTATGAAATCTTCCTTGAACGTGCATGCAAATGCCCTGTGTACTGGTAACGAAAGTTTAGAGGATGTCGGATATCCTATAACTACGAAGAGAATGAATGTCAGATATAACTTGCAAATACGTCCATTAAGCAAATATTTTTTTCATTAAGTGGTAGGACTTTTTGGCCTCAAGATAAAATGTATTCTTTCTCTTTTCCCTTTATATAAGAACATGTTCTACGATTTCAATAAAACGCCAATGCCTCGGTTAAATTTGATGTGACGAAGGTCATTTATGAAATAATCAATGCAGTTCATTCTGCATCACGAACTTCATTAGGATGTCTCTCACAGCTACATAAGGGTAAACGAATGAGGAAGTTATATAGCACTCCTTATAATGGTATTGACTAAAAACAAAGTTTGATCCACGTCCACGTCATTTATTGATCAGATACCTAAGACCTACAACTGAACAGTTTGTGCAAACTTTAGAGCACACAAAATCCAATGTTAGGCGAGATTTAAAGAACGGATATATCTATTTTCTTTTGAAGGTGTCCAATGCAGTAAATTTCAGTCGAAACGCTTCTTGGCCAACTAAGCCTCATTTATCACAGAAGTTGTCCAACTAGTGAGTTAGGCACTGCCAAGTCGTTGTTTCAACGCATGACAGGAATTGAAAGTAATTACATAACCAATCCACCTTCCTTACAGGCAGGACCAATAAAACGCCAATGCCTTGGTTCAATTTGGTGTGACGAAGGTCATTTATAGAATGATGAATGCGGTTTATTCTGCATCACGAAATTCATCAGGATGTCTCTCACAGCTACATCATGGTAAATGAATGAGGAAATTATATAACACTTCTTATATGGTCTTGACCAAAAACAAAGATTGATCTTAGTCCACGTTATTTATTGTTAAGATACGTAAGACCTATAGCTGAACAGTTTGTGCAATCTTTGGAGCACACAACATCCAATGTCAGCGAGACATTTTTCTTTTCAAGTTGTTCAATGCATTAAATTTCAGTCGAAAAGTTTCTTGGTTAAATGAACCTCATTTATCACAGAAGTTGTCTAACCTGAGAGTTAGACACCGTTAAGTCGATGTTTCAACGCACGACAAGAATTGAGAGTAATTGCATAACCAATCTATTTTCATTACAGGCAGGACGAAGTGTGTCCCTGCTTAATATTGTCAGTCATATGAAGTAACCCCGTCACCAGGAGTAACAAATGGTCTCTTGTGATTTTGCTCAGCTCTCCTAAGTGATTCAGGGAAATAAAAAAATAACGAAAGCAAGATGTGGCGTTTTCCCTGAAATAATTGTAGAACAGTATCTTCAGTTTGTCCTATCAGACAACTAAATGTATGCGTGTGAACCTATAATGCGCAAAATACGTACCCAAGCACTGGAACATGCCCTTGGCGTCACTGTAATATACGCTGAGTAACAACACTAGTATTACATCAGGTGTAATGAAAACTAAAGAGATGTCCTTGAGTCCTGAATATGAGTCTGGGGGATTCAGCGAACTGGTGGCCACAAGTTAGGTCTACTCCCTAAAACGAATTCGTGCTATAATTTTAAAACGTGTACAGCTGCGTACCGAAAGTTTCTTCACTTTGTCAAAAATTGATAAACTTTTAGATTGAAGCATTCGATATAACGAAACTAACAATGAAAATGACCTGAAAGTAGTTTATTCTTGAAACACATTCAAAAATGTGCAGCTCCACCTTTTGCTGCCATCAAGGTCGTGATTTTTTTGGCAATTAAATACATGAACTAGATCGTAATGATTTAAAAAGACTTTTATGTGTTATTATATAACCCATTAAATAGAAGAAATACAATTTACCACTGAGAATTGGTACAAAATCAAGTGGCTTACTTTGATGTCCGAATGAGGTCCAATGAGAGAAGCGCCGGTGTCCTATCCAGGCAACAATATTCATCATTTTAGGTCACATTTAAAGCAAAAATAGTAAAACAAAGCAGAATTTCATCTCATTTGTATATAATCCTTTCGGTGTCGACCTATTTTCACCCGAATTCTAAAGAATATTTGTTTTCCAAGCCATTAAATATGGAACAGGTTTCTGGTATTAGAAAGTGAAGAATTTTTTGGTACGCAGCTGTATATATTTTCGTTTGTGAAATAGATGCACATTCGGTATTCGTATTATTAATTATATTTATCCACTTGATTTGTTGTTTTGAGGAATTATATGTCGTCAGAGTTTACTTGAAGTACGTCCACTATCGTCACTAGAAAGCGCATACACAGTCAACGGTTGTATACTACAGATACATGTAGTTAATATATTTAAGTCATGTTCTGCTTTCTGAGTAAATTCATGGCGACTTTTTCGGTATGGCGACGAGTTCGGTCTAATCGAATTCTGGAGACTTCTGATGGTAGTGAGTCCCACGGCATTGGAGCTATGTGCGAAAATGACAGACTAAAAATCCAACGAACGAAAATTTGGTCAAACCAATATTTACTCTTCAAGTGACCAGAACACGCAGAATACAATGTACACCTTGTTTTACCAACAAATATGAACAAAATAGTTTTTAGTTCAACGCAGCAAAACAAATTTCAGTTGGTTCAGCTATCGAGTAATTATATTCACGTTCTACAGTTATTAATCTGTTCAGCACTTCTTGATCCTGTAGACATTGGTAAGGCTCGTTGACTTAAATAATTGGCATTGAAAGAGTTAGAGAATGTATTCCGTCTTTGCCTTAGTCAGTACGAAGCAAAGAGAAGGATAGAACTTTAAAATTATGTTGAGGTTTCTTTGCCTTGGCTCATGGCCTTCACAAGAATTCAGTATTCTACTCGTCGTTCTTGTTTGAACCAAAGACGAATGTTAACTGTCTGTTGTCCTGAGAACCAACGGCGTATTGATTGCCATATTTTACTTGGCATTTGGTGCCTGCAACTTATATAAATATGGTAAAGTACAAACCACTATCTTTTTGTTACAAAGATTGCAGAAGGGGCTCAATTCACTGATACAACGTTAAGATGTGGCAGTAGTTACAATGATGACTAAATCCCGTTGAAAATAGCATATTGTCTTTGGTCTACATTATTTATTTAGCTACTTACATTTTTCGTCACCAGCTTACCTCACCTGACTGCAAGTATCAACTTATCACCCATACAACATTCAGTTGCACGAACATATACTTTATTTTTTAAAATTAGACCACGTGACGAATATTTATGATGGATAACGGACACATTTCCTGGCAACAACGATGCTTCACCTCAGACCCTTATGTGTTTATCAAGCAGTGGATAAAGACGCCAGTACCTGTGTCAAAACGTGCCAGTGTTCAATAAAAAAGCGTTATCTACATGTCAAGTTGTCTGTTAAGGAAATACGAAAGAAGAGGCCCTGTAGGATGAGACGAGGTACACTTCCTTATCCTTCACCAGGCGCTTTAAACGCTGTATGACGTTCGCAAGAGAAGATCGACAAAGACCATCTGAACTGTTTCTGGATTTCACAGGAATCAGACGCCAATATATCAATTTCCCTGACAGACCAAGAAAATCATATTCTTGTTTGATCTTTGCTTTGTGCGAGTTAACTGAATTACTGAAA
>JAUELE010236017.1:0-11708 GCA_031471655.1 Diodora aspera
TTATTTCTATATGCTACATGAATCTAAATCTACTATGCTGCAGTTTAACAGAACACAGTTAGAACTAGACGACGCACATCGTCTATATAGCATGAGTGTATAGGTAGTGTGGACGACGTACGTCGTTCAACAGCGGTCAAAGGGTTAATACATGTATGAACCCAACTCATAATGGTTTATTGTAATAAAGACAATAATTCCTTTTCAAGAAACAAGGTTGTCTGTTACAATTTTAAGCTCTTGGTTCCTCTTTGAGCCCCCATGTCACATCCAAATGGATCTCTGTATAGACAACAGACTTCAACACAACTTGAGCACAGTCGAGTACCTTCGTTGTAAGAAACAAGTCAATTTGACAAGTGATAAGTTTTCTAAATGACACCCTAAAGGTCTCCACACACTAACACAGCAGACCAGCAGGACAGTCGAGTGTGTCAACAACAAAAACAACATTACTTGTAATGCTTTATCACAATCAATCCTAATTAATACTGTTCATGAACAGCACATCAGCCAAAACAAGTGATATGTGCTTGTTGCTCCCGGGCATGCATCAAGAAGGGGATGTGGGGTGGGAGTAATCCTCTACTTGTGATGCCACTTCCATCAAAAAGCACATGGTAGAACTTTACTACAGTCTGGTATATTCAACCGCTCAATGATGGCAAGAGGAAAATCAATGAAAACATTTGCTATTCACAGTACAAAAGCATCCTTGTTTATGTGACAAATGCTATAAATTATAAGGGTAATGACATTTCAAAAATAGTAAAATGTGAATGTTATCTATTTGTGGATAATTTTAAACAATCAATGATGTTTAAACTTTTTCTTCAGTGCAACTGATAGTGATACCTTAACATTTATTTTCAGTTAGGTAGAACCTGGAACATGTCTCAAACTGATGAAGTTTAGGTATTATTAACCTGAACATGTTTTATTAGATTTTACTGCACTGCTCCTGTTTGAGTTGAATAGACATGCACAACTCGAGCTCGCCGGCAATTTTGGTATTTTATTTGGGCGGGGGAAGGGGAAGGGCAGGGGAGGAAACGTTTCCTCAAGACATGTTACAAATTTTGATAACCCACCACATTTTCTGTATTATTTTTCTTCATTCCCAACAAAGCCTATGTCATTTTTTTATGATCCCTGACAAAGCCTAGCAGACCCCTAATAAAGTCTGTGTCAGTTTTTCATAACCCCTAACAAAGTCTGTGTCAGTTTTTCACAACCCCTAACAAAGCCTGTATAATTTTCTCAAGACCCCTAATGAAGTCTATGTCAGTACAGTGTATTTCATAACCCCTAACGAAGTCTGTGTCAGTTTTTCATAACCCCTAATGAAGTCTATGTCAGTATTTTATGACCCTAACAAAGTCTGTGTCAGGCATCAATAGGGATCATGAAAAACTGTCAAATTTTAGTTATAATTTTTCATGATCCCCAATATGGCTGTATGATTTTTGTACAACTCGCCCCCAATTTTCAATGACCCATTCTACCTATAATAAAACACCAGACCAAGAGAGCATGGAAGTCTTGAGTAATGAACAGTGAACCTCATCCGAAACTGGATTTTACATCAGAATATATAGATGCGGTGGAGGAAACCTGTGTATTGATTATTAATTTTTTGTATCATCTCATGTCATAATTTGACATTCAGTTCACAAAATATGATAAAATTCACCGACAAAACAATAAATCTCAAGAAGAGGTTAATGTGATTACCGGACAACTTCTTATGTACTAAATAGTGTCTTTGATGTCAAATTCTCTTTTGTCTCATGAGAGACATGGAGAAGACAACTCCAGGGTTTTGTGCAATTTTAATGAAATTATATTGCCAATTTCTGTCATATTTGCAATAAGCAATACCTTTTCTGGAAAGTTCTTCAGGTAATATCTCTTGATAAATGACAGATGTTGTTGATGAGCAGTCAATGAAATTATATATGACAATTATAAATAATTGACTCAATGAATTTAATTTCATAAAAGTATCCTTAGTCAAAATAAGAATCATTATTCATGACTGTCTACAGACAAAGTAGTTCAGTAAAGACAATGCTTAACTCTTAAAAGGCGTAATATTACTCATAATGATTCCTTACTGGCAGAATTGTTTAAGCAAAGCTTAGTTTCTTGGGCTCATAATGAGGTGAGTCTCATCGTGTCCAGGGCTAGGGTTAGTTTTGTATAACTCATAACTATACAGCGAAGACCATATATCTTTGAAATCAAAGAAACATCATGATACGGGTTCTGCAGGCCAGCATTACTTTCTCTTAGATAATGGCCATATTCCTAGTATTAAATTTATACTTTTCTTAAATTAAGTCTTCACATTAAAAGTTTTAGAAATTCAGCTAAACAAGCATTTCCATCAAGATAATTATTGTTAACCTCTTGTTATATTGTTTTGGAGAAAAAACCTTCAGGTTCCAATGAAAAAATATTCCCATATACAATACAGACATACACGCACTCTTCAGAGCATTACATAGCATTATTAAAAAGCTACCTTGAAAACATTTGGACACATATCACCTGTATATTTACTGATACATATTGCTTTGTGTTCATTGACATTGATGAGTGTTGAGCACCTTCTCTTAGCTGAATAACTTGAGTAATCCCCAAAACATTTCTCGAGAACACCCACAATGTTCTCTTTACAGTAGTAAATTTGACCTTGACATTTTTAAAAAGCAAGTATTTGTACGTCTGAAGTCCTGATGGCCTGGATCTGAAGTCAAACCAGAGACCTTGGTGTCTTGTAAACTCAAAGATTCACTTCGCAATTTACCCTCTGTTTGCCATTTGAATCATTAAATGAAACCAGTGCCCAATTCCAATTATTTTGTATCCACATTCTAGATATTTGCGATCCTGTTGACACTGTTCTGAAGAATATTGAAGATTGTCTTGAACAGAATGACTCTATTCTCACTTACCTTCAATTGGAAAGGGGAAACTGTGTCCAATTCTGAATCATTTTTATGCCTACACATTTTGAATCTTGGTCAAGCCTGTTTACGACAGACTGATGCTCTTTCATCATTGGTACAAGATCCAAGTACATATTTGAGTCTGCTCAAACTAAATTACTCTGGGGTCCTTTTATATCCTCCATTTTCCTCTCCATTGAATAAGTAATATCAGGAAACTTATAAAAGTAAAACAGGTCATTTTTTAGTGGTTTAATCAATTTTCCAATATCCTAGTTCGCTCTGTCCTAAATATTTATTTTACCACAGACCATATTTTGGTGTAATCAGTGCACTCACAGTCCGTAAGGCATGTATTTACCAAGCATTTTGTAATACACCATTAATAACAAGGTCCTTGATACCAACACTAGTCTTTGAGCCAACACAATGCTCCAATATTCTCGGCCGATATGTTCATTTTGAATAAACACATCTCGAGATGAAAAACAAACACAGCCCCCCATCCTTGTTACTGGTTCCCAAATAGGTAATTTCACTTTTTATCTGTCAGGATCCATATTATACATCATCAGCTCTGACAATATTTGCAGTGATATTCATTGCTTCTTGTGCCCGTGCATGATGGTAAGCAAACAGCCTGTGGATGAAGTTTGTTGTCCAATCATCTGCACTGCCCAGATATGTGTCTTTATTTGTTTCCCTAGTTATCAGAAGCATGCGTTAGGATATACCATGTTTAACATTAAAACTGACCCAAGTGTGGCTTTACTGGTTTAAATTAGGCTCATTACTTGCTATGAATGAGTTTTGGTGCAGGAAACTTACAAGATTTGATGTTGCATGAAGTGTTAATCAGATAAAAGAAACAGGAGAAAAGAAACAGTTTTGCTGCAGATTTAATCAGAATCACATAAAACTCATGAAATGACATATACCCTTTAAAAAAAAGTAGGGGATCATGAAATATAAATGTTAATACCAGGTATTAGAAAAATGATAAATGTTCCGGATAAACATCCCGGCACTGTGCACGAATCCTCTATGCTCACCTCCAGCAGCACAACATTCATAGAATGCCATTGCCAGCAATGAGTCTTCCTCCTATTGAACATGTTTGGGACACTCTAAGATGTGGGTGTCAGCATCAGAGGCCAGCTGACCAAGTTGGATTCACTTGGCCAGGTGCTAGAAGAAAACAAATGAATGTAATGTCTTGACTGGACTAAAATTTAGTCCCAGAAATAAGTTTAATCTACAAAATTATTTTCTTAAAATATTAAAGTACTAAAGCCATAAATGGAGCCCAGGTATATTCCTAAAGCTGAGAAATCATAGACTTGCTAAATATCTAGACTTGGGAAGGCTCCATTTTCTTTGTATACTTTAGGGTCTGAGAGATAGGCTATGTCTTGACATACTAAATGACAAAGTAACATTCTGTTACTTACTAAACAACATGATCAACTTGAATTAACATACTAGATTACATGTATATAACGAATAACTTGGTTGACTTACCAAATGACATGAATAAGTTGACTTACTAAGTGACATAAACAAGTTGACTTACTAAGTGACATGAACAAGCTGACTTACTAAATGACATGAACAAGTTGGTATCACCAGCTAAATGATGGATGTTTCACGAACTAGTAAATGCTGTTTTGGCACACTATGTATGACCAAATACAAACTATATTTATTACTTGACAACTAACTAACTGATTATCATGAACTATAGTGTCATTCTTCAAATGCTGAAGTTGTCCCTGTCACACTATATGCCCTCAAATGATATAACACATAAACAATTTTCTCCTTGTAATGATTCTTTCACTTCTGAAATACAGACTGTATCAGCAATCAATACCTTAAACTATTAGCTCACCTAACATGGGTTCCAAACTTGCTGAGGAAGTGATTAGGACTTGTGAGGTGTGTGATTATCAAATGTAAGCTCTGACATGTCCCGATCCATCAAGTTACCTGTGCAAATACTATCAATCACAGAACCACTTTTTACCTGAACAATGATACACCTGTATTTTCTGGCACAGGTATGAAATTTACCTGCAATCTTGAGTCAGTATACCTGTGTTCAGGTATAATTGAATGCAATGAAAAAGTTGCAAGTGAATGTCAAGTAGATTGTTGTTTCTTCAGTTCTGGATCGCTTGTATAATATTCTGACATGATTTGGTTTAATGGCACACAAAGTAGGCAAGATGATGCAAATTGAGCAAAACTTATTCCAGGTGAGTGGTACTTCATATCATATTATGTATATTTAATCAGTGATCTGATATGCAAAAAGATACAAGAAGAAATATTTCTTTCTGTAACATGATCTAAAAACTCCAAGATGACAGCAGTCTCTCATCAAATATATAATGTGATATTTGAATTTTTGCTTTCTTGGTTTCTTTTTTTATGTTTTTGTGAAAGAGATAGACCTTTGACTGTATTTTTACTTTTGGCTTTAAAACTCGGTAAAGTTTCTTTTTCCTATTGGTCGCTGTTCACATTCATGCTGATCGAAACATGCATTTTTTGCACGAAAGAAAAATCAGCAAATCACACCAGAAAAATCTTCAATGCATGTTTTTCACGCAGAACTTTTTCCTCAACGAAAGTGTGTCACAAAATTTATCCTTATCAAGTTTTGATAAAACGTAGTGTATATTTTGTCAGTGTTGCTAATTTAGTTCATCAATAATACTTTTCCCCCTTAGAGATACTTCTTTTGAAGATGGAACTATAAACGTGCTCCCCTCACCGATGTCAGTTTTGGTAAAACCCAGGGTGGACATTGCAGGTAATGAAAACATAATGTCTTTGTTGACTATGACTGACCCAGTGTGTCTAAAATCCAAAATCCAAAATGTTTGTTTCAAATTTAAAGCATATGAGACCTACCTGCCAATGTTTGGGTTTGTGTCCCTGTGATGCTTAAACTGAGGTTTTCAAAGAACAAAAATGAGATATAACAAACTAAATAATTCATCAATTGTTTTTATTTTAATCACAAACAGTAGGTCTACAATGATTGGAGAGAATGCAACATCTCCTTGTAATGGTGTAAACATACGAAATACACAATGATGAACAGTTGAAAAAAATATTATGCTATTTTCTGGCACTGATATACCGATACTGACAGCAGAAGCAGGATCCACATTATCCTCACCAGTCACTAAGCAATGTCATATAGATGCTTTTAGTGCCACCAATAATCTACTAAATGCAATTCAGTATTAATTGCAAATTGTCACCTGTGGAATACTAATTAATCCAGGTAAGACTACATTACCTGGCCTAGAAATGGATGGCCAATGGAATCCCAAGTGACCAGAAGAGAAGTTGACATGAGACTAATGACCAGATGTTGTAATTGGATCTTGTTGATTTAGTATGGACATCATTGTCAGTTAGCGTGTGATCATTGCTGTGGTCATCGGATGTGTTGGGGCGGCAATGAGCAAGCTTTTATTGTTCTGTATTGTTTTGTATTGTGCACGTGAGGGAGGGTTTGTTCAGAAACTGATCAGAGCTAGTTTACCTGTCGATACCTGCTGTTTCAACATCATGTCTGTTGATGCATAACTTGTGAATGTGTAAAGAATAAAGGTGAAAATGTTGAATATTTCAGAATAAACTCATTGAGTGGGTGAGTGTGTGGCGTGTGATGGATGGACGAGTGATTGACTGAGTGACTAAATGAGTTAATGTGTGAAGAAATATATAACTTACTGAATAATTTCAACTCGTTTGTAAATTATATTTATCATCAATCTCAATGCATACAGCTTTCTGTCAGATATTATCTTATGAAATTCAGAATCCGAATTTTTCTAATTTACATGTCGTGACATATTGATACACCTGTAAACAAACAGAATGGTTGAAAAGAAGATCAGCATCAATGGAATACAGTGCATAAAACAGATAATAGCATTTTTTTTAAAGAAAGAATAGTATACTTTAAACATAATTGAAGTATATATTTAAAAGTGAGTTGTTATCACTGTCTAGAAAAGAATAGTGAAACACACAGCCTGTCAAAATGATTGCAACAGTTCTACAATATTTTACCTCTGGTGTTTTATACAGTTGAGTCTATAAAGGACCGAACATAAAGCAGATTTGAATCTCTATAATGTGACATACTTGTTCTAGAGACATCCCCTCAACACAGAAGGTTAGAGTAATACCTTTGGTGCATGATGCATCATTGAGAAGGCCACAAAAACATTTAACATAACTTTAAGCCAAGATTTGGGCTTTATGTCAAGCCTTGCATTGATCTTCAAGAAGGTTAACATTTATATGGAAGAGTCCGAGCATGGCACACCTTCTGAAGTCAGTGTGTTATTAGCTTGAGCTGGCTTGGCAGAGCTGGTTCTAAACACCAGAATGTCTGTCCAGACTTGGTGTGGGACTTGGTCCATGTGATGTTAACACTCACGCAATCACTTTCTTCTCTGTGCGGGATTATTTCTGGCTTTGAGGCGGACTATTGCTCTTAATGTTCTCCCATGGAGAGTAACGTGATGTTTTCTTTAATCTGTGGTCATATGAAATTGTTTTGATGTTTCCGAATGAAATTAGGTTTGAGATAATTGTTTCCAGTGTTAGTTAATAAGACATTTTTTTTAGATGAACACATTTGGTTAGATGAGTATTGCAATGTTTCAACATTTTTCTTAAATGAATGTATTATAGATTTGTGACAGCAGTTTTTGTATTATTATATTATCAATTGTGAAGCAGACACGTTTTTTTGTGAACATTCAGTCCATGGTTTAGATGAAAAAGATCCCGGAGGGTGAAAGAAAAAGTTAGTCCTGTATGAACACATTATATTTACTAGCTGTTCCTGAGTTTGAATAGCATATCAGTGGGCTTGGTATGTGTTGGTGGATCTTTCTACCAGAAACGATGATCTTGTGTGATTGTGGATGTAGAAATCACTCTTTATGTCTTGGCAGTAGCTCACATGTTTCACTGCATCAAATACACCATGGGGCATCTGGGGAGTGACGTGGTGTCAATTCGATAGAATAGGACCTCAGTAACCCAATGCTTGTTGTACAAGGCTACTAAAATGGGGATCTTTTGCTTTCAATTTCCTTTCTATCGATCCCTTTTATGAACTATCTTTTCGCTCGATGTGCACCTTGCACATCACGTTATGTTATGGCTGAAATATTGCCATTGCAATGTAAAACATCATTTCAACTCAACTCACTGCATCAAATCATTCAGTTCCCTACATGTGAAGAAGCTATAAGCTAACCATTCTCAAGGTAAGCCATACTTGCATGTAAATTAAAATAAGGAAGGTTTAAAGACACTGCAGTCGCTGTTATATACTGGTGGAAAAAATAAGGGATCACAATTTGTATCATGCCAATGATGATGGTTTATCCAGAACATGCACAAACAATGGTTGATCAGGAACATGCACAAACGATGGTTGATCCAGAGCATGCACAAACGATGGTTGATCCAGAGCATGCACAAACGATGCCAGCAGGTTGTCATGGCCTCTGGTGGTTACACATTTTTCAAATATGCCACAGACTAGGTCTTATGTATTATAAGTGTAATCATGGTCCTGATGACAAAGATTATATTTTATGCTTTTCAGTAATCCCTCATTTATTTCCTAGATTTGATAGCAAAACAGAACTTATGAAGTGATATCAACTTCAGTAAACTGAGTTGAACACATAACATCTGATCACAACTTTCACAGTATTCTGGGCTCACATGAAAGCTAAGAGATGGCAAAGAAGTCAAGTGACTTATTTCAAACACAACCTTTTACAGTGACATTCAACCGTAAACAGTCTTAACTGCTGTATCTTGTAAGGTACCTGGTAATAATGACATATTAAGCCAGGTTTAATAACAGCAGCTGTGATATTTAGCTGACAAAGTGTCATCAAAAACATGCAAATGGTTTTAAGAATCATTTGAAAGAAACCTTCAAAAGTTTCAAGGCAAATCTTGTTATCTTGCCCCCAATATGTTTTGTTCCCTGCAATGAAACATCAAGTATGTAAATGAATTTACAAGAGGAGTTTGTTGAACTAAGTATAGAGGATGAACCCAGCGACATCTGAAGGCATCTTGATGTCTTCTGAGCCTTCTGAATTTGCATGCGTCTTTGACCTTGAAGTTGAAAGATCACTGCTCCTGATAAAAGCTTCTTTCCTGGTCATAGTAATTCTGGCCCTAATACGACCACAATATGTAATTTGCCTGCATCCTCCTTGGAGGAGATTAGCGGCCTTTACGGCATGATGGATCATGGTGGACGTATTCCTAGTCACTTTGGAAGGAAACAATTAGCATTATTCAGTCTGAAGCCACGGTTACAGTGCAGTTAAAATAACTTTAATGTTGGAAACTGAAAGACGGATTCTTCAGTGTGCAAACTATGCAATTTCTCACCATCATATTATCTGTAAAGTTCATCTGCATTTGAAGAAAAGTAAACTTATCCTGATGACGGTATTGTATTGTTGTTCTCTGACAGATTCTCTCAGCATGTTTTTCAGAACTTTATTTTAATTCTTTTCATGTGTTTAGGAGGCCTGACGAGCAAGCAGCAATGAAAGATCATCCATTTGGACTTATGGGATGGAGTAGTTGTATGTCTCTAATTGAGTTGAAAATGTATGACATGGATTTGGCTCTTTGACTGTGATCTTCAGCAAATGATCAAGATGAATAGCAACAAAATTAATATCAAAACTTTTACTCAAAAGCCGGAAATCAGATGCCTTGGAATTTGAGGTGGCATTGTCACTTAGACAGAAATAGGGCTCCATGAACTCCATTCTTGTTATAAAATGAACATCTACTTCTTTCACTTCTCCTTCTGTTTTTGAATTGTCTTTCTCAGTTCTTTTTATTGTGATGTCAATGAAAGATTGCCCTCATGCCCAATCTATAATAATGCTGTCGAAGATGAAAATTATTTTCTGTATATATGCCCAGCTTAAATATGTCAATACATGTATATGAAAAAAGTAGCTACCTCAAGCGCTGTTACCAAGTTTCAGTTTAATCATGTATATGTCCACCAACGATACTTCTTTGCAACATGAGGTTGCATTGCATTATATATACAGCAAAAAACACTTGTTAATACTAACATTTGATTGTAGTACTGTACATACTCAATGTTCTTTCTAACTTCTTGTATATGGGCCGGTGGTCTTTCATACAATATGATTTTTATGATTTAAAAAATGCTGACAGACTTTAACTCAAATCCTGGAAGTTATAACTGCAACATATCCATGGAACGTCTCTGCAAATGAAGCAGTTTTTTAAAATTATAATCAAGACTGATTCAAAGTTCCAGTTGATAATATGCCTAAATTCTAAAGAAACGTTTCCTGAGTTTGAAAAAAGTTCCCTCGTAAATCGTGCAAGCATTGTGCTCCAAGGAGACAGACAGCCCTCTGTACTATAATGTCATGCATTACAAGTGAGCAGGGAAAGAGTAAATCTTTATCAGTGATACTGACAATGGTTTGAACTAGGTTGTAACTTAAAAGGTAACACATTTTTTTGACAGTCAATTAGGCAGCATTACAAGATGCAAAGGGAAAAATCCATAGCTAGGGTTTGCCCAGACAGATCCAACAGAGAGACAGACATCTTGGATCATGGTCAGTTTATTAATAGAACGTTCTTATTCCGGCAAACAAAAAACTGAATCTGATACAACCAAGAGAGTTTATCCGTCCACCGATAAGAGTTCATCCATCTACAGCTTGCGATTGTCCCTGATCCTGAGTATTTGGTGGGAGACTTAAACAGCGTCAGGTATTGACGTTATGACCAGAGAAGACCGCTGGAGTTTGGCAGATGGGAAATTGTTGGAATTAGCAGCAGGAATTTCCGAGAATTGAGAGTATATATCAAGTAGGGTGAAGAATGTCTGGACTCGGCTCAATACTGGCTGAAAGCTTGAAATTTGTTATACGTTTATTACAAAATAGATGAGCAAACAGTGACGGTTATTGTGGAAATGTTTGGTAAATCAATCTTCTAGTCTGAAAAGTGATGTAAAACAAATAAAATTCAACTCCCAGAATTAAAAAAATTAAAAGTAGCATTGCAAGGATGAAAATGGATGTAAAATCAACATATCTGTATGTCAGTGTGTGTATACAAATGTCTAGAAAAATGTAAAAATAATATAATTCAAGTTAGAGAGAGAAATGAGACTGTCTGTTAGACAAAAGCGGTTATTCTTCTCTCAAGATGCTATGGAAGCAAAAAAAAAAACAGGAAAAAGATTTATATATGGTTCTTGGTTCTAGCCATAGATTACAATAGTGGTTACATCAAAGTGCAAGAAACTCACAAAAAATCTGTGATTAACACTTTGACTGCTGATAGACTTTAACTGTTGTTTGCTGGCCCAATTCTTATACCGGTAAGTGTCCATAAATGTTATTAATGGGTCCAAAATTGAAATAAAACATATGATAAATACTTGTGACGATATTTAACTGGATATATTACAACAAATTGGAACAGTAAGAATTGTGTTTTTTTCGAAAACCGATATATTTTGCAGCTTCTCCTTTACGTAAGTCCTCAATTTCAATGACGTCATCAGGGAATTTCAGGGTCATGTGGCCTTACATTTATTTCTATATGCTACATGAATCTAAATCTACTATGCTGCAGTTTAACAGAACACAGTTAGAACTAGACGACGCA
>JAUELE010236028.1:0-11707 GCA_031471655.1 Diodora aspera
CCCACCCCCCCAGTCAAAAACAACAACATAATGTCATGCTATTATGGGACACCTCTGTTTTTCTATTGGTTTGTGGCTGGGATGTGCCAGGACTCACTCCTGCTCTTTAGTGTGTCTTGTATGGAGAGCAGAACGCACTTCTGGAGAGCAGAACGCACTTCTGGAAGAAGGTTTGTTGGTAGACTATAGGAATGGCTTTAAGAAACCGAGGCAGTGCTCCTGATATGGAAGCTTCTGACAATTTTTACGATGTGATTAGCAAGCAGACAGGTCTCCCTGTGTCTGGCTGTGCTGGAACATGACATGTGCGTGGATTTCGTCAGTGCTAATCAAGTCGGAAGCTGAACCAGGAGGTTTTAGTGGCTCTGGTGATTTTCCTGTGAGATAACTCCAAACCATAAGCTGATGTAATTGATATTAGGTGTACATAATTTGAGGATTCACGCAGCTACGGTATAGAGCTTGAAACGTTCCCAGGGGGGATGACATTATAGATTTTAAAACCCCGAGATGTAGCATGAAGTTGTTTAAAACATTTAAAAGCAATATAAGTTAGGCAAGTGCAAAATTATTTTTAGTATCCTCGTTGGTAATTTACGAGATATAATTTATGAAGTACCGGTATATGGTAAGAGATACATTTTCAGATGTGTCTTTTAATATGGCCAACATGTGTTGTGGATCATGTTACTTAAAAAGTTTGTTCCCGGACATGGTGGGATTGTAAGATTAATAATGAGAATATGTTGTTGTTGTCCACTTTTTTTGTTATGATGATTATCATGGTTAAAAACAGTGACAAGTTATTGTGTTGCTAAGGTATTGGAATTTGAATTTATTAACTGTATTTTATCCCCCACCATGTGGATGGGGGACTAGGAATGGGTGCTGTCCATCTGGATTCTCAATATTTTTTCACAAGAATGTGTGTGTATGGATCAAGCTGATGGTCTAGTTGTTGTTTCTGCTATTTGAAGTTATCTAAAATTTGTATTTTTTACATTTTCTGGAAAATAAGCATATACTTAGTCTGAAACGTCACACATTTGTAGCTCCTAAACCGTTCAGTATTTTTATGCAAAGCTTTGTGTGTGTATCAAACTAGTGGTATAGTTGTGGTTTTTGCAATTTAGAATTTTTATTTTTTTGGTATCTGTAATTTTTATCGAAAATAAGTTCCACTTATTCCCAGCATTATTCTTGGCATTGAATCCTGCATTATTGATACCGGTATATTATGTTTCCAAATGTGTCATCCTATTTTCTGTGTACTTTTGTAATAAATAATCTGCTAGTTCATTTAAATAAATATCTTTAGCCCCATGGCGGAGGATGTTGCTGACTCTGTCAGCTTGTTAGTAAACAAGTTATTTATTGTTCATTTTGAAACAGTTGCCTTCATTGTATTTACCATGAAGGTAAGATTTACATCCATGGTTATGTGAGCAACATGCGACTCAGGTATTTCACGCTACTTACAGCTACTCACGCTACGTACTTACAATTGGAGCATTATGTCACTACAGTTCCTAAATAGATGTATTGCCTTTATCGTCTTGCTTCAAACCAGATTAAAAAGTATTAAGTGTTAGAAGCACAGATGAGATTAAATTGAAGTGTGTGCATTTGCACTGAGAATGTATCTAGCTAGTTTTCATAATAGCAGCCTAGCACTGGAATACGAGTCACCGTGGAGGCATTTTTGGAGTGACGACTTGCAGTTACAACCCAACTGATCTGTATTGTTTTGGAGAGAGAGAGGTTAATGTTTAACGTACACACTGCAGATATACTGACTTGGTGCACGGGGGTAGACGTTGCTTAAGAGAGGGGTACCCCATGTTTAAGGAGAGAGTTGGGAAGTAGGTTTGTGTTTGTTAGTGAATATAGGTGTTATTGTAAGGTAATAGCAAAAGGAGGAGTTGTAGTAGTAATTTGTTTTTAGCATTTTTTTTTAAACAGTTGTTTAAAAACAATAATAATGAATGGGGATTGGGTTTGTGTTTATCTAGGTGTTAGCAGTTAATTGGGTTTGTCCGAGAAAGGTTGCAAGTGGTGAGTACGGTGGGTTAAGTAGATTGTGTATGGTGAGTTGCTCCTGGCCCAATGTAAGTGCGAGTTTACAGCGCTGGAGAGTGTATTTGGTGCAGTGAATAAGTACATGTTCTGTAGTGCAAGGTGTGTTGCAGTGGGTGCAGTTTAGTGTTCGTATTGGGTTTGAGAATTTAGTTTTACCCAGTTTGTGTTGTATTGTTTGAGTTTGACCTTGTTTTCATCTTATTGCAGCGCAATCCTGATGGTGTGGTGACAGTGAAGTACAAGGAAGCTGAGGAGGCAGACCAGTGTATTGCGGCACTTCATGGGCGCTGGTTTGCAAAGCGACGGATCCTAGCTCAGGTCTGGGATGGGCAGACCAGGTATGAGGTCCAGGAAACAGAGGAAGAACGAAAGGCTCGAATCCAGAAATGGGAGAACTTTCTAACTACCGGTACAAGTGATTCTAGAGATGGAACTTCACCTGCCCCTAAGCCAAGCACTGATGAAGCATCCTTGTCAGATTCTGCTGTTGCACAGTCATCCAGTTCCGTTGGGACATTAGAATCGACAGCTGCACCCTCCACAGCAGCGGCCAGTGTTGATGAAGGTGTTGTAGCAAGGGATGGTCAAGATGTCCAGAGTGCTGACCGTGTCATCACAAGTGATGATGTCCAGAGTGCTGACAGTGTCATCACAAGTGATGATGTTCAGAGTGCTGACAGTGTTATAAAGAGTGATGATGTCCAGAGTGCTGACAGTGTTATCACAAGTGATGAAAACATTTCACAGACAACTAGTTAACACTGTTGGGCAAATGTAAATCTGATCTGTAAGCTCCATCAGAGATTTGAAGTAGCTAAGATATGTGTTTTTGATATGCCTCGTCAACCACAGTGACGACTCAATGGCAGTGTTCTCTGCCTTTGTCAGAGTCAGTTCTGAATCATACCCAAACCAGTTGCATGGGTTCAGACTCCATGATGGATAGATCAGTCTTCGCAAATGGTTTTTGTCACCCACAGGAAATTTGATCCTGCATGTCAGAAGTTTGTGTCTGACCAGAAGGCAATTCCCAGAACCAAATTTAGATACTTAGCATTTACTTATAGTAGACATACAACCTAGAGAAGACACACCTCTATAGATATATTCCTTTCTTCTCCATCTGGTGTCAGTGGCCCTCAGTGAGTTGTATCAAATATTAACAAGTATATCATGATATTTACTTGCCCCAGAGCAAATTTCTGAAAATTTGCACAATTGTTTTCTGCATCAATACCAAAAGATTTACTAGATGGATGTTTGAAAAGTGATCCCATTCCTTCGGTATCCATGGTAACAGATTCTAAGAATAGAACTTAGAAACTATTTGAAATTATGAAAAAACATCTTATAATTGCTTTCGAAATAGCGCTCTCATGAAGTGTGCAAAAGTTCAAAATGATTGAAAGAAACACTTTCAAGAAATTTGATCTTGTAATTACTGATTTATGCGATAGGTGCACTGAGTTATTTCATGCACCAAACTGTTATAAGGGACTCAATATGTTGTGAAAAATAAATACATGTACCCTCAAAATATTTCTCAAAAATAAAATAACCATAAATTTGGACTGAAGTATTATTTGTGCAATTTTACATTCAACGTTCAGTTTATGCGAGCCGCAGAGATCATGTGACTTCTGGAATTAAATTGGGATTTCCTCTTAATGTCAATAAACCATTGAATCTCGTTCCACAGATCACCAGCTTGGCTGGCTCGACATTTACACGCAATCTCTCGCTATTTCACGTCACCACTTGACCAGGAAATCTCCTCCGGTGGCTAAAAATAGCATTGTTTACTTGTCTATATCTCGGCTCATACTGGTGTGACATTGAAAGTGGGATGGAGTTATCTTCCCTTTTCGGGTACTCGAGTCCTTGAAAAGGGACTCGAGTCCGAACCTATCCAACCCGTTATCGAGTACTTGAGTACCCATCACAGCCCTACATAAAATGCAGTTCGATTTTAAAAAAACCAAGCATATTTTAAACTTCCTCACAAACATGAAACTGAAATTCCTAATAGTTAAAAATACATCAAAGACAGCTGTTACAACTCCAAACTGTATTTGACAACTTTTCATAATTTGTAATGTTTTGATTGTCCAGAACATTCAATCTTGTGCCCTGATGTCTGCAAGCTTTTGCCAAAAATCTCTAAGAAACTGTACACGTCAGTTATAATTGAGTGTGACTTCCATTACATTTAATTCATTAGGAGAGGGGTGCAGGATGGCGCAGTGGTTAGCGCGTCGGCCCAGCAATCTGCCAGCCTTGGCGGTTGTGGTTCGAGTCCCAACTGGGCACCTCTCTTTCAGCCCGGAGAGACCGGAGCCCCGACAATAACGTTATGTTGGTGAGACCATGGTGATGTGGCTGAAAGATTGCAGAAATAGAGATTACTAAATGAGTGTCTGTTAGAGTGTGAGATCCATGGTATCTAACAGACACAAGTATAGTAATCTATTTCCAACACACGTTATCCAAGTGTCATTTTAGGCTTCATTTGGCGTTAGGCCTACAGTTGTGCGCTTTTAATGTAGCGGCAGTATGACGTCGTGATGAAAACGTCACAATAAGAAGTCACAATGCGTCTGTCATAACAAAACCTTGTGTCATCACCATGGAGCGACCAATCAGAGGCTTCGATTTGTGATCTCACACATACGTGTGATAATCTCGCACGGGGTTCCCACCAACGGCAGTGTGAGAAAACCACGTAAAACCCCAAATCACTCGCTCATTAAGAGGCATAGTTCTTGTTTTTCAATTATTTCCCTTGTCAAGAACCCAAAGTGGGGAAGCTATCTGTGTGTCATAATTATCTTAAGTTATAAACTAGTCTATCACAGTTTATTCATAAAGTTGCAGCTGTTGGTCCATGATGATTTGAAGGTCATTTGGGGCCAAGGGGCGTAACTCCAGGAATGTTCCCTATTATATGCAATGTTATGCATGCCACTGTACCAGCACCTACATGGTCTAGAACCATAGGCATACGAGCCAGAGTCGGGCAAAAGTACTCAGATTCGGGCAACATTGCCCCAAGATTTGGGCTACAGCAGAGTGTCAATGGTTTTTTGGTTTATTTTTGCTTTTCGGCTTTACCAGGGGTCATTTTTTAGCAAGGTCACTGCCTCCCCCCCCCCCACTCCGAGGGTGATCATACGCCTATGTCTAGAACCACTGCAACAAAATGAGAGTGGATATCAAATGTTCTATCCTTCTTGTGAGAGAAAGGTATGTTTTGTCATTGTTGTACTACAAATATTTTTGTACACAAATCATAGTGATATATCTCTCATCCTGTTCTCACCAGAATGTGTCCTTTCAAATGCCTCAAATAAAATGAAATGTAAACCTGAACATCTTTGTATTACTAGTATATCATTGTCCAGTGATGACATAAGAACATAACTACCACCATATTTCTGTAATAAGTGTACAGTATTTCCTCTAAAAAGTGCTGGGCCTCGCATAAGCACCGACCTCTAATAAGCAGCAGATCTGGAGCTTCTATTAACATTAGCGCCAGGCCTCTAAAAGTGCCAGGTTGCCTAGTTCAAAATAATTTCTCCCTGTATGAATAGATGAGCCATCACAGCTTTTCTTTGACAATGTAGTTGCATATGATATAATATAGTCCTGAAACATGACCCAAAATAAGGGCTGGGTCTTTAATAAGCATGGGTTCCTGCATGGAGCTGAAAGAATAAGCTCTCAGTATACAAAGTGTACGTGTTGTTAATGGAACATACATGTACAAGACATAAGAATCATCTTCAATCTGTTATGTTTGGTATATAGATACCAGTAGAAAACACATCTGTTCCCAATACATGTGCAGTCTCATGCCGAAATACATGTTCCAATGATCTCTACAATCTCCAAGAATCGGAAGTTCAGTAGAACTTCCTCCAAACTTAATGGACTACACCACAAAACCTTGTGGTATAACCATTACATAGTATGAAAAATAATCTTCTCCACAATCCATGTATGGTCTCCTGCAGAAGTATGTGTCACAGAGATCTCTATGTTCACAGCACAAAGACTTGATGGTTATCCTCAATGTCCGAAACCTTGGATATGGGTTTTCTCTTATGTAGTTGCTGAAGCTGTAAACTGAGCTCCCAACTTTTTCAAAGCAAAGCTCATTACTACTATTGTTACATAAATAAGCAGCAGAGGAAGGTTGGGTGGTCCTGGCACAGTCACACCACAAGGGATCATCAGTTCGGGTATATTTGCCCCCTCTACCGGCAATTTGTGGGACTGGCTCCCAATAGGCACTGCCTAATTATAATCGAACCCACCATTTACTTTGCACAAGATATGGTCACTCCCCAACATGGCAGCATTCTGCTGCATTGCACAGACTGTCAGCAGACTAGACTTTCGTCAAGACCACAAAATTGATCAGGCCACAATACATATGAAGAGAAAGAATTATAAAAGGTTGATCCTCTGGGAATAATATCCTCGTCTAGATGTGCTTGAGACAGGCCTAGCAGAGAACCGCATCATAAGTTCCTTAAATACATGTAAAATCAGAGGCAGTTGCGATTCCAGGGACTATATTGCCTTCCAAATGAAGAGGAACCAAACCAAGGGCACCCTGAACATTGGCGAGTTGGACAACTGTGCAGTAACAAGAATTCAAATCCAAGCTAGGTCAGTATACATGGAAAACTTTTCTTTGATCCTCTTCCCAATATTACTGTCAAAGGGACAGAAAATTAAATCACATAAACAAAACGATTGCATTTGTTATAGACAAGAAGATCAGCTAAACTCAAAGTGTACATTGGCTGTAATTAGGTTTATTCCAAACAGTCCAGAAAAAAATAATTTGCGAAGACGGGCTGAACATGCTTTGAGCATTGTACTTCAGAACTGCTGAAGCCACAAACCTGGCAAAGACGCTAGTAAAATCTCTGGTGCTATGCCTCTAAGAGTAAAAGGTTTGTGCCAAAGCAGAACATGACAAAGTTGGTAGTACAAAACCATGGCATCATGTCTCTTTAAGTAAAAGACTTGTTCCAAAGCAGAATATGGCAAAGACGCTAGTTAAAAACATGTCATCGTGCTTCTTTAAGTAAAAAGGACACCGAGGGAAACTGTTGTCCATAACAGATTGAGGGAAAGCAAGTGGACAGTAAAAGATATCATTTACTCACCTTGTATGAAAAGCAGCACCTCACAAGGTGTTGGAGGGTTTCATCAAACCGGTGACACAATTGATATTTCAATTAAACATCCTCGCAGTTTGGCGGTTTCAAGAAGGCAGAGGCTGGTACGGCTGGTACTTAACTGCAAACATGATGCCTTCGACCTCACTTTTATTCCAGACAATCTTGAAGGATTCATTTTCCAGTACAGGCTGAACCTGTTCAGCATCATGCAGGGACTGATCTCGGGGCAAAAACCAGAAGCATGGCAAAGAAGGTAGTAAGAAACCCTTACCGATACCAACAAGCCATATTTTGCATTCACTTTTCTTTTTATTAATCCATTTTATTCACATCATTTCAATCAACTCCATTCCCAAGTAAGTGTGTAACCGCATGGTTACTGGGGAATTAGCGATGATATTGTCGTTGTCGTTGTTTCTGTTGTAGCCGTTGGTGTTCTCTTCAGTTGAGGTCTTCACTGCTGCTGCAGGTTTCTCGTCCTAAACTTTGTTGAAGTGCGGGATGGGGACCCTGGACACTGATAGAAAGTGTCCAGTACTCGCGGATTCTCTCACCATTTGTAACCGCATGGTTACTAAGGAATTGGCGATGACAAAGGTGGATAACGTTGGACTTCTGGATGTTGAGACATTTAATGACGACGATGATGAAGACTTACATTATAAACCATATATATTACAAATATATACATGACAGGTCCAGCGACGGAAAGTCCAGTGGCAGTTTTTCCGAGTCGATATATCCAGATTCTGGCTATGACTCAGTGAACCTTTCTTGTCTCATTTACATGCATATATACAACATGATAAAACATAAATAACAGGTACAGATTATTAACTAATTGACAACACACTGAAGACACTGACTGACCCTTGATAGGAAGATGGATTACGTGGGATCGGGAACAATGACACTTGACAGCCCGAGGACATGATAAGAAGTGAATTTACTTCATGATTGCAATAATTGCCTTTGTCACACGTGTATAACTAGCCTTCAACAAACTGTTCAATTACTCCTCCTTTTGGCAATCCAACGGGTCTACCCCCTCCGTTTTTCACTTTATTATGTCTCAGTTGTTACGTGGCGCACTTGATATGCGAAACTTTTGCTGACTTGGTCGTTGTTGAACTATACTGACACACTTTAGAAACGCAAAACTCGTTTTTAATGCAATAATCTCACAAACAAGTGGAACTGAAAGTTGTTTACTATAGCATTAAATCAGCTGCAATTGATGAGCAAACAATTCACACCCCAAATCGGGCGCAATTCTTTTCCAAAAGATGGCGCACGTCATTAAACAGTCCCACCCATCACTAAAAGAGTGCTTCAAGGCATAAGTGATGATTTTCTTCCAAGGCCATGTACCGGGATTTAGACCCAGGGCTTAATAACGCAAATCATGCCTTTTAAATAGCGACAGCACTTTAAAAATCGAAAGTAAGCCCTGGGCTTAAACTCGAATAATGTACAAATTAAACAAACTAATTGATTTCTGAATATATTTTAATGATTAAATCCTTTTTTATACAAATCGAACAGCAATCAACATAGAACAAGTTAACTGGAACAATAACCTTTAAAGGAATAAAATTTAAGATTAACTCAGTTGGCACCGGTAGCCATCCTCGAAATCCAGGGTATATAATTATAATGATTTCGCGTCCGTCATTATACCCTGGATGTACTCCTATTCACCATAGTCGTTTTGTGTATAGAAAAGTCCAAATCTGCTAAATATAGGCAACCAATGAAATGTCGCATTCACTGCACGAGAAGTAACTCTTGGTAAATTTAATTTAAACACATAGGCTACCGTCTTTCCTTCGCCGAGTATTGGGAGAGAAGCGCCACATGATTGGACGCAAGCTTTTGATATGGAAGCTTCATTGGTTCGTCAAAACACCCGCCCCGAGACGCTCGTCGTGAATAGGAGTGATTCCAGGGTATAATGACGGACGCTGACGAAGTCACTATACCCTGGCTTTCCAGGATGACCAGAAGCCATGGAGTAAACACTAATAGGCCTCCAGTCCGCGTACCAAATACAGCACGTGACTGGCATGAGGTTCAAAGTATCACAAGTTATATATCAAGAATATGATCGTTTTTAGGAGTCCAGTGCGTCTTGTATAGGCCTACATGTATATGAAACCCCAAAATAAAATAAGACGCGGCACTTACAGTTTCATGGTGCACATTAGCCATACATTAACCGTCACGTGTTTACGTTGTGGAGTGCGCTTGGTGAGAGAGATCACGCTAAACTATCTCCATGCATGGGCTACACAATGGAGAAAATTTCGTGTTAAGCACATGGGCTAAAAACGGAGGGGCTCTCGGTACGATAGAGGGGAACATGATATATTGCTGTGATAAGATCAATATTTTGTGGTTTTCTGTTTTGGGAAATGGAGGTTCCATGGATCGAGAATTAACTGATCAAAATAACGTTTTAGTCAATGGATAATTACTAATGACAGGTTTACTTATGCAGTTGTTTTTCTGAATTTGTTTAATTTGCTGCCTAGGTGTTTTAAGATTCAAACTCCGTAGTATATAAGATAAATTATTCAGTAAACTATATTCACAACCCAAATTAATTTTACCTTCCTGGCTCATTTAGAAAGCTGAAAATTGACCAAGGCTTATTTTTCAATATGGCCTCATGCCACGCAAACTCTGAGAGGTACAGGGCCCAAATCCGATCCCAAACTATATACAGCAAGCTTTACTGAATTTGGTCGATTTTCTTTTGTGACCTGGTGCCGTTTCGAAAACATAGTTTGGTGAGGTAATATTTCAGTAAGACTCGACACGCCTTTGCAGAGTGAAAACAAGGAATTTCATTTGTTACAAACATAGAACTTGCTAATATACAGAATGAATTGTTCTATAGCGATCAGATCAAGCCACTGGATCAAGACCTTTGAGCGAAGACAACGATTAAAAGGATATAATTTACCATTCCGCACAGGCACACGTAGGCTATATACTGTAGGCTACCGAGTAGGTAGTCCTGCTCCATGACTGTGGAATTATTTTTTCATTAATTAATAAATTCATTTTAAAAGCCTTTTGCCAGTCTACAAATCAAGTCTAACTAGCTTGGAGCAGGGCTCTTGAAGGAATAGAAATTAAATAGAATAAAATAATTAAAAATATTTCAAAGGAATAGAAAATAAATATAATAAAATAATTTAAAATATTTCATAGACTAATTGTTAGTCTACCGAGTAGGCAACATGTATATATGCTACAAATCTGGTTGTTACGGAAACAACGACCAATATTTTTGTTTTGGACTTGAACAGTGGTATGGGCGCACTTTTTTTTTTTTTTTGAGAGCTGAATTTGTGATGGTTGAAAATTGATAGCTTATGTAGGCCTATAGCCCGCCACAAAAATCGATATAGGCCTATAGCCTATATTAAATCATACGCACTGCGGTTAATATTAGAACGGCAAATGTTGTATCATGTATGTTTGCAAAACGGCAACTCGTTGATAACAGACCAATGTTTCGAGTTGCATATACTAGTAAGTTACTTACGGCGTGGCGTCTAATAGTGCATTCACTTCAAGTTAGTTACATTTTCCCTAGCGGGACAAACACTTTTGGAGCATTTGGTGTTAAATAACATATACTGTAGAGTAGAAATTATAAAAGTGTTTGCGTCAATAAATAACGTCGTAACTGGCAGATTCAAAGGATTCAGTTTGCATTTTTAAATAGACTCATTGTACAGTCCAACATGGAACAACGCGATTCCGCGTAGCCTGCGTTAAACATATTGCTCGTCGCGGCATGGGGATTACTGACAGACCCTGTAATTTATTTTCTTAAGGGACTTGGCAAGTCTATACTGATGCAAGTCTAGCTGATTCTGAAATTCGGCCGAGTAGACACAAGGCTCTCTACAATAAATATATATTCTGTGCAAAATACATAAAAAAGAAGAAATAATAATAAATTTCAGAGACTGCAGTCAGTCTAGGGGATTACAGGATAACTGTATAAAAATAGTGACACGTCACAGGTTATGCCGAATGCAGAACAGATGTTTTGAAACTCAAGCAAACGATCAAGAAAATTGTTTAGAGCATCGGAAAATTGTTGACGTTGTTACAGATTGTCCACGATCACTTGTTGCGTAAAGACAGGCTGTTCAAGATATATACACGTATGTAAATTAGTCACAATGACCGATATAAAGTAGAACAAAAGCGATGTATACAACAAGATTGCTCAGACCGTGGTTTGCGAACACTTTTCTTATTAAATCACTTCCCTGCACATGTTTTTAAATATTTTATTTGTATTAGAGAGTAGGCATGCACAAGCATTAAACATGCTGTATGTTTTATGCATCAATCGTGGTATGTACATATTTTTATGTATATTTATCGGTCCCAAAGTTATTTTG
>JAUELE010236039.1:0-11707 GCA_031471655.1 Diodora aspera
CTATGATAACTCTTCCAATGTCAGGTTTACATTCGCCGAAGATTCTTTGTTACAATAAGAGCGAATGGTACGTATTTCAGACGCAACTTTGATTATGTCCCTTTAAGTTTCGAAGACTAAACGATACAAACTCATGGGACATAAATCAAATAACTAACGGGTACCCAGGTTACAACAGGATTAGCTTAAAGACATTTTACACAGTTGAGAAGGAAATTAAACACACTGATCGCATACAAGAGAAATAACTTAACACGAATTGCTTTTACCATGCAACAAATTACTTCTATCTAAACCTTTAACATCAATACAAAATCCAGACAATTATTGTCAGCAACGTTTTTCAAATGCGACAGAAATTAACGCCTATAACTTGAAAATTTCAATTTCCTGTATTGAACCGAGACGGAAATCAATTGAAAGCGACAAGATGGCATTGTGGGTACTTGAAGTAACGATCCACACGCAGAGCTAGTCTTGTGAGAGAACGTTTCGTAGACGATATCTTATCCTGGAGCCAAAACTTCTTCAGTCCAAACGTCACACTGAGTTGATGTGCAGTAATTTCAACACCGGGATTTCTTGTGGACCCAGAAAATGGACTGACACGACTGTCAATATTTTTTACCACAGCCCGCCAACTTGACTTTATTCTCATTTCCTTTTGACATCTCCAAGTTTTTGTTCAGTTGAAATGTGAATGTTTAATTTAAACCTGCTATTATTTGGCAGTTCTGGCGGATTAAGTCTGTGAAGATGCCATATGCTTTATGTCTGTTCTTTGTCCGAGCCATTAAGTAATTGTGCGGACGCGTGTTCATTGCACGTGTAGCGTTGTGTTTGTGTTGTCTTGATATCCTGAGATCTTCTTTCCGTTATGCGTGTTCTGTGTTAGACAACAAACAAACAAATAAATGAATAAATGAATAGAAAATAGATAAGTTTAGTTTGAGATGATGTTTTGCATTCCAAGTTCAATATTTCAGCCATAACGCAACGTGATGTGCAAGGTACACACCGAGCGAAAAGATAGTTCATGAAAGAGATTGATGGAAAGAAAAGTGAAAGACCAAAATCCCTATTTTAGTTCCCTTGTACAACCAGCATTGAGTTACTGGGACCCTATTCTAAGTGACATCGCGTCATTCCCCAAAGGCGCCAAGGGGTAAATAGACAGACAGACAGATAAGTAGACATATAGATATATACTAGTAGATGGAAAGCGAGATAGATAGACAGACATACAGTCAGATAGATAGAAAGCGATATAGACAGACAGATACAAGCGAGACAGATAGATAGAAGCTAGATAGATAGACAGAAAGCGAGATAGATAGATAGCGAGATAGATAGATAGCGAGATAGATAGATAGAAAACGAGATAGGTAGATGTAGATAGATAGAAAGCGAGATAGATAGATAGCGAGATAGGTAGAGAGACAGAAAGCGAGATAGGTAGGTATAGATAAATAGAAAGCGAGATAGATAGACAGAAAGAGAGATAGATAGATAGCGAGATAGCCAGACAGAAAGCGAGATAGGTATATATAGATAGATAGAAAGCGAGATAGATAGATAGCGAGATAGATAGACATAAAGCGAGATAGATAGATAGCAAAGGTAGGTAGAGAGACAGAAAACGAGATAGGTAGATATAGATAAATAGAAAGCGAGATAGATAGACGGAAAGCGAGATAGATAGATAGACAGAAAGATAGAGAGATAGATAGATAGACAGAAAGATAGAGAGACAGAGAGATAGACAGAGAGATAGACAGAAAGCGAGATAGATAAATAGAAATGGCGATAGATAGATAGAAAGCGAGATAGATGGATAGAAAACGAGATAGATAGAAAACGAGATGGATAGAGAGACGGAATGCGAGCTAGATAGATAGAACGCGAGATAGATAGATAGAACGTGAGATAGGTAGACGGACGGGCCGACGGACGAATAGGTGGATGGATAATAACTAACTCATTTTCTGACTAATCAAATGAATGAACGAAGCCTAGGTTACTCTGATCTTCATACGGAGGTTAATAGTTGAGTATTCTCGCATCAACAGCGAAATCAAATTCCCTGATGTTCGCAAACAGCATTATCGCTAGCCCTTATCGCTAACATTTTTATTTTGATACATCCCCTGTGGCATTGAAACGCAACATCATCCGGGTTCTGTAGCGAGTATTTAGACAAGCGGCTCCTGAAACAGCCCAGAAAAGCAAGACGTCTGCACTCTGCCCCCGGTAGCGCCTCTCAGGTGCGATAAAAGCAACATCGCGGTGTAGATCTTTCATCCTACACCAACTTCTACAGGTGGAGTTGTCTGCACTTTGCCTATCACGTTTCACCAACCAAGGGTGGTCTGTGCACGTGCTCATCACCTTTGTCGCCGAAAATATGGCTCCGATTTGTGTCGCTTAACAGGATAAATTCTTTGTGGTATCATCACCAAAAACATTTTTAACCAGGCCTAGTCTCTGAAATACTTAGTTATCATTTTTTCTTGCATGCTCCTGTAAGAGACATCCTTCAATGAACCTTCCAGACTGGAAGGATACTGAGCTGGGCTGGGCTGGGGGGGGGGGGGGAGGGAGTGGATGCTGGGGTAGATTCTTATCAGGGTCCGAGGGTCAGACTCTTGCAGTTTTAGAGAGCGGCAGGTCACCTGTCTAAGTCGTTTTTGGTGAGTTCTGGCTTCTTTCCGCATTTACGTGTGTTTTAACCATTATTGCAGTTGACAAGGGAACTTTTACCTGTACCATAATGTCCTAAAATCACTCTCAGATTGTTTTGAGAAATATGTACAAATATTTGCCACATTGATTTTGAAACTAAGATCGCTTTGTGAAACAAGGCCAAGACCTTTAAAATTACACAGAACATATAGAAGACTGAGCAATTAACAAGCATTTTCCTTGTCAAAATATATGTCAGCACGCAGGCTCCGTCACCCTCAAATCAGCCTATGTTTCGTAATGTCAGAACATGGGCGCGATATAACTTCTTGTCTACATTATGTGCAGTATCTCTGCGAAGTGATATCAGCTTAAAAACTATGTGTTGAACCTTTCCCACCGGGTACTATTCTATAGCAAGTTTCAAGAGTAGAAATACGCTCAAAAGTACTCTCCCCAAATATTTCCAGTGTTGTTTAAGCAAAGGTAACGGTCACCCGTTAACGTACAACCTGTAGTCGAAACTCAATGCATGTATTTGAAATCACAGACACTAATAACGGTGAGGGGCAGTTAAATGACAAAAACACAGCGTAAATAACAATTGCTCTAGCCTCCGTTAAATCTAACTCTGGCTCACTCTTGCCTTCCTTTGTCACACCCCCCAAAACTGATGCCAGTGTCTGGTTACGCCACTGACTGTCTGACCACTTGTTGACAGCTAAGAAAAAGGCTTCTCATACACTAACATAAGCGCTACTCTATTACACTGACCTCAGTTGAAAGCCGAGTCAGATCGACCAAGATCAAACGGTAACATAGCAAATAACTCAGTTATTTTCTTCACAGCTATTTGTTAAGCCTTTGATGTATTTGATAAAGAAACCTTTCTGAGGTTCGCAAGTGGGAGAAGAACACAGCTCAAAGACAACACCATTACCATGTATATCTTCTGATCGTAATCCCCTCCAAGATGTGTTGATTGGAAAAATGAGATAATCTAGTAGAACTCAAGACGATGTTTATTCTAGATAAAGATGGAAGTATTCAATTTGAACGTTTATACCACATTCCGTATTAAATTATGGATATTTTTGTAGTTTTACGTCAATGAGATCTATTCCAGTTGATTTATATGTACTTAGTACTCTCATACCGTAGAGTTGGTAAATGTTCAGGTTATTTCTGATGTTGTGTTGCAGATGGAAAGGAATTGAATGTTAAATGTAATCACGATATATACACTGAAGTTGAGAACAAACTGTGATTACATTTTTAAAAAGACTTATGAAAACAGAAATCTCGTAAAATCGAGCTGGTAAGGATGACCTTGCTTTGAAGATAATATAAACTACCGGGCAAAAGAAACTTATCACTTGTAAATTAAGTGTTACTTGAACCAAAGACGTTCGCCAAAAACATTCGCTAAAACACACCACGTGCACACATGGAAGTTACTTTTTGCAGAAGTCGTTGAACTTCGTGCAAACCTGAAAAATCGCAAAATTATGATTTTGGGGAACTGTTCAAAATGTCCGTTGCATAAGTACAGGCGTGGGGAAGAGCAAGGATGCAGTATGAAAAAGAACATCAGAGAGATGCCGGGACTCACACAGACAGAACGTGACAGAGCTATTGGTATGGTCAACATGGGGGCCTCTCAACGGCACATTGCTAGAACCTTTAACTGCAGTCAAGCCTCCATCAGCAACTTATTGAGCCTTTATCGGCAAACAGGCCAGACACAAGACCGTCCAAGATCTTAAAAGACCAAGGGTCACACCGCCAGCTTAAGATCGCTACATCCCGACAACCCACCTGCGGAACCAATTCGTCACGGCGACGTCAGCAGCAGCAACAGCACTGGAACATCCCCATCAGCAGATGAACAGTCTTACGTCGACTCCGCATGGGTGGTATCAGAGCCTACCGCCTTCTGTAGAATGGCCTTAACCCCTCTACCCCGTCAACTTGGATTACAATGGGTAAGAATTGTACATCGGTGGCAGCGGCGTGATTGGGAAAAGGTGCTGTTCATGGATGAAAGTCGCTTCAATCTGTTCCCAAATGATGACCGAATCCGTGTTTATCGACGTAGGGGAGATCGACTAGAGCCTAACTGCATCCAAGATGTGCACCCTTATGGTGGAAAGCGGGTCATGGTATGGGGTGATATTTGCGGTGAGCAGAGAACAAGGCTTGTCATCATCGGAAATCTGACTGGCCAAAGATATAGGGCTCAAGTGTTGCGACATGTGGTAGTGCCATTCTTACATCGACAGCAAAGGGGTACCCTTTTGCAGCAAGACAATGCACGGCCACATTCCGCCAGACTTGTTCTGGATTATCTGAACAACGTTAACGTCAACGTATTACCTTGGCCAGACATGAAGGTCTCTAGGATCATCTTGGTCGACAGTTGAGACAACGCGTACCTTCCCGAGTAAACAGACAGCAGCTTGAACATGCTTTATTGGATGAGTGACGTAGATATCCTACTGACGTCATCCGGCGACTGACATCCACGAGGAGACTGCGTTGGCGTGTATTGATGCAGGGGGTGGTAACCCACACTACTAAGGACATGTCTCGTCACATGATTTGACTTTAGTAGCACCGTGTCAAGGGACTCTGTTTGACTCGTGTTTGTGTACATGTTTATGTTGAACACATGTCTCTTTTCGCCCGGCTTTATGGCAAGTGCACCGTCGATATGGCACTGAATTTTTGTACAAATATCGGGAAATGCATCTTGTCAGTAAAATGATCATCACGTAGATAGAATTTATCTTTGTTTCTATTAATGGGGCTACTGAACAAGGTGATAAGTTTCTTTCAGTCCAGCTATCGAAGGGTCACTCATTGGAATACCTATAATATGGCACTTTCGAAGCTATGTTTTTAGCAGCAGTTAGGTGAAATATCCATAGTGATTGAAAATACACGATGCTTGATTATTGATGTTTTATGTAGTGACTTGCTGAAAACACAACATGCTAAAAATCCGCACTTTGCAACTATCTAGAAATGTGAAAACCACTTAAACGTCCCATGAGTATAACAAGCAACGAACGAACGTAGCCTTCTTATCATGCAACTCTACATTTCCTCTGTTCATTTTATCATTTATCAGTAAAACTCAATCGTTGGACTGAGTATAGTTAGTTGGGAGAGTGTCGACATGTCTGTTTACAAACCTTCAGTCTTAAGGCAGTGATGTTCTGGTGTACTGTCTCATCATGAAATGTCCCTTGGTTTGCCAGTCCGAGTCATCACCTGACGTTAGGTTTGGCTAACAGGTTTGAGATCATCTTCTCCCCATGCCTGACTTTCTTCTGCAGACAACTACCCATACTGAAAATGGCAGACAAAATATTTAGTAGGAGAAGGAGTAGAAGAAGAAGTACAAAAGAAAGAAGAAGAAAGAAAAACATAAAATGTAGAAGAAGAAGTACAAGGAGAAGACGACGAAAAGAACATGAAAGAGGATGCGAAGAAGAAAAAGCGGAAGAAGAAAGAGGAGGAAGAAGGAGAGGAGGAAGAGGAGAAGAAAAGAACGAAGGCTGATGCTTCCTTCTTCCGATCTACATTTCGTTTACTATCCTATTATGAAATGTAGGGGATATCCAATACATGTTTACATTAGTTGAACATTCATATATAGATATAAATGAATGAAAAACACAGGTTTCTACACATTTGACCAATGCGACGTATGTCACATAATAAACGTTTAGATGTCATTACATGATAGTACCAGACAATTTACTGTGATACCTGAATAAACTCTTAATGTGTCACAATCGATGAAAGCAGAGTTTGGTCAAGATACTGTCGGACAAAACGTCGATGCAGGCATCAATCTGGTCGACCAAGTGCGACAACTGCCCAGCAAGATCGCATCAGAGTTAAGAAATCGTGTTCAAACTGTTCATCAGATTGGAAATCAACTTTACCAAGCTACTGGTGTGAGAATTAGTGGTCAGACGTTTCTAAATCGCCTTCGCAAATGGAACTTGCAAGCACCACGTCTGCGGGTCATCCAACGTGTGACAGACAGTCACATTTCTGCAAGACGTCGTTGGTTACAAAAGCGGCAGCACTGGGACAACCATCGCTGGTCTAAAGTAATGTTTTCTGACGAATGCAGATTCATCTTAGATTTCCATGACAAGTGCAACAGAGTATGGCAACAACGGATGAACGTTATTTAGCACGATCGTTTTTCGGTTGGATCTGTGATGGTGTGGGGATGTATCACTGTGACAGGTAGAAAACCTCTACATGTTATTCACGGGCGTTTCACAGGTTGGTGCTACCGTGACAACATTCTGAAAGCACACGTGGTGCCATTTGCGTGTCGACATAGGACTCATTTCGTGTTCCAAGATGACAACTCTAGAGCGCACAGGGCCCGTTTTGTCACTGAGTACCTTCAACAGCGAAACATCAAAACTTTGCCATGGTCTGCACACAGTCCTAATCTTTCACCTATCGAACATGTCAACATCAACAGCGACCGATCACTCTCCAAGAACTTTATGCTGCAGGAGGAGTGGGACCAACTGCCTCAAACCCTCGTAGACGTTTAATTCGCAGTATACCTCGTCGAATCCGTGCTTGTCGTTACACGATGGTGGATTTAAACGATACTGACGAGTTTTCTTTTTGGACAGTAGTGATTGTTTTCGATACGATTATGGACGTCTTACGTGTATGGAACAGTTAAATTTGTCATCAGATGTCTTACCAAAACGAATAGACTATTTGTGCAACTGAAATTATTGTGTATCGATTGTTATGCCTCGTTTTATTGGATATCCCCTATTTTGTTTTAGTACACTACTCAAAAGAAGTTAAGGGTTAAACGTAATATAGGCATACACTGATATAGTCGATTTTGCTGTTTGAAGGTTTGCCGCAACTAGCCATAGGAGCAAATATTTTTGAAAGGACGTTTTCATGCAGTATTTTTACTACTAAATAACTACTAATTATTTTAAAGGTCAGCTGAAAATGTAATGCTGAAATGTATTGAATTTTAGAAAAGTTTGATTCACTTGAAATGTGCCCCAAAGTCTTAAATTCATGACATATGCTGCATTTGTGCGTGTTGTTCGTGATTATCACTTTAAACATGTGCACATTGGTATATCACGTGTGTGCTAACATGCTATCACGTGTAATTTAGATGCACTGCTGCTTGGTAATAAAATAGTGTTATCACTTTGTTTGACCCTAAACTTCTTTTGAGTACAGTAGTATATATTACTGGAGTTGTTAGGGAACAAACTATAAAGCCGCTGGAAAACGGTTTCAATATGTCAGAATCATAATCAGAGTCCTCATCAGAGACTTGTAGCAAGGATTGTCAGCTGCTTGTATGATTCTTACTAGCCACAGATCACTTTGACATTTAACTCGATCCTTGTAACCCACCGGTTTCTACTTTATGCTCTGCGGCAGATAATTAATATTAAATACTTGGAAACGTTTAAATTAATTAACTTTTTTACCTAATTGAATCTGATAAACAACCACAATTTAGTTAAAAAACTGATTGTAACAAACATTTTTTATATGAAGTGATTATTAAAGTTTTTGTTTTGTTTATCTGAGAGCAATCTAGACACGTCTAATGTATACCGTGAATATCACAAAGCACGGAATGTAGGTAATCAAGTCTTTATATGACTTTATCTCTGCAACTACGTTATCTGGATACCATCTGACACTGGCTCGTGGAGTACATTTACTATGAGTTATATGTGTGAGCGTATCAATGCTGGTATGTTGTCCTTATCACTATTACATAAAACCCTGAAAGTATCTGAACTTGTTAGAGTCTTGGTGCACTGAGGCACGAGGTCAGGCAAGGTAGTTTAGAAAACGTGTTTAAAATTCGTAACAAGTAATTACTCTGTTACCAGGGGGGCTTTCTATCACATCTTCCTACGTAGCAGTTGCTGTTTCAAGACCCGACGCTTCCGTGTGTTCTCTGAGAAACCAATTATTTTGTGAGAGTTAAGTTTCCCCAGCCAGTCAACCACTCGTGGGGTCTGCAATGGGGTGATGCTCTGAAACGGTCAATTTTCTGCTACATGATCCAAGAATAGAGGAATGGGTTCTATTTCCAGATGCGCCACAGACACTATGATCTAACGTGTCCTATAGTCTAACTTGTAGTTCTTTTTGTAACTATTTTAGTTAAAATAAATGCAAACTCCATGCATGTTGGTATAGTTCGGTTGGAATTATATAAAGTCCAATCAAGGTACAACAAATCGTTTTTAATTTGTTCGAGCAATTTCAAAATCTTAAATTTAAAAATTGTGGGGTTTAATTTGGTTCTATCCAATATAAAATTTTATATTTTCTAAAACCCGCCGACAAATATTCAAATTTCATGTTTCAAAACACTCATGATCGTCAAAGAAAAATAGTGATTTGTTCTTATTGTTTTAGTTAAGTGTTAAATGCATGCTTGAAACAATTAGCGTACTTAGTCACAATTTGTGATTTCTCAAAGAACAGAGAGCTGTTCCTTCACGGTACGAGCAACGCATATCTATGAGTGTTTATACTCCTCATAAGTATATACAGTACACGCAGTGCTGCAGTTTTATTATACACGTGGAGAATCGGGAAGCGGGCACGGGGTTTGCAATCTGAAGATGTTTCTTCCTGTTCTTCAAACAGTCCTATAAGCACGGTTATACCCCTTTGCCAGGAGTTCAAGATAAGTAGGTAACTTTCAAGTGAGCATATGTTGACGGATTTCTTTAAATTTCAGCTTTAAATTGAATTACTGATACAGTTGTTGGTTTTATTGAAAGATGAAACCAGCGGAATGGTGATTAGTATATTGATTTCTGGCCTCATGACAGTTGCAAGCAAGATTTGAAATTGGATGCAAATTTGGTCCTTGAAATGGAATTAAATAATCTTTCGAACAAAATGTATCTTTCTCAAATCGCGAAAAATAGGGTGGTTAACCTACTTTCAGAATTTTATTTATCGGTTTGCAAAGGTCGGTTTATGAATATATTCAGTGTTTACATCTAACAATGATGTGTAGATGTAAGAGAGAAAGAAATCTTTTAATTTTAAGCAATTTATTAATAAACAAGGAAAGAAATTAATTTAGTAGGAGGCAATCGTGACCCAACAATTTACTCATGTAATCGTGCAGTGATGACGTGGTAAACGGAAGCTATGACACGGGGGCACGTCACATTTTACTGCTCAGGAAATCCCTCCTCTTTGTTGCAATACGGAAGGATGAGTACTTGGAGGAAGGTTGCATTTCCTGAGACAGGGTTTCATCTACTGTTGTTTTTCACCACGCAGATATTGTTTAGACATTTGGGGTTGCCTGTTCTTTAGGCTTGATCGCTCTTGAAGAATTTTTTATTTGACCCTATTCGAGACAGGACATATACATGTACTGACGTCCAAAAGAAAGTATACCAAGATTTTGAGAGACTACTGAAATTCAAGCATCTTTTTGATCAACTATGACATAAAGACGTAAGGAAAAATAATTGAAATCATTTGGTATACAGTCTGTGGACGTCAGTATAGATTATAGGGGGCATTTTAGTTGAAAGACAGCCCAGAAACGTCCCGCAGAAACAGATGTAAAGTAACGAGCCAATTTCTAATTGTACTATGACATTTCAGTTTGCTCGTTTCTGCTTGGTTAACAGCAAATGTCCATTGTTCAAGTCATCAAGTCGACTATGAAACGAAATGCTGAATGTAATTTAATGTCATGATCGAATCTACTGTACATCATTCGAAAAAACTAATCAGTGGTTTTATCTCCTAAATGTCTTTAGATATAAACTGATGTCTTCATATGTTCTTCGAAACCTTGATTATATTTAGTTTATAAATACCTTCTATGTAAAATAATATGTATATAAATCTGTTCCGTTCAGAAAAGTTGTTCAAGGCTTCGTAGAAACCTCCTATTAATTCGCTGTATGACTTCATCGAGTCGAAGATAATTTTTTTTAAAGAAAACAATTATCCTCCGCTCACAGAATGAAAAACTTTCAGCCGGCATTTACCTAAAAATTCAGCAAAGCTATAGCAGAAGTAAAATATTCTTGAAGCATTCAACTTAGCATATTCCATGCTCTTAAAACGCACAGAACGATGTACTTATACAGCACAACGCACCACACAACCAAATTGCAGTCAGCAAAAAGCTGATTTATAATGCTATCCTGGAACTAGTACGTCTATCGGGGGATCCTTAGGCTTTATGAATAAAGATGTCACTTTTTTGCATTAAGATGTGTTTTATTGTACGTGTTCTTCATTATTCGTATGCTAGCACGCCTGGAGTGACTGTTGCGTTAGTCATTGCTAAAGGTATCTAGGTAATGCAGTTCCCTTTCAGGAATGAAGTCGTAGATTCTGCATGTGTGCTGGTACCTTCCAGACATGTGTGTTTAGTAGCACAGAAACCTGGATTAATTTAGAAAAGCCATTCACAGACTGCAGTGATATGATGTGAAGCAATATCCTAACCCAATAGTTCCAAGATGGATGTCTTGACGTTAACCTCATATCTGAAGTCGTCAATGATCTGATATGCTAACACCTATCAGATCGACTCACTGCTCAATCAACGTCTGATATGAAGCGAGTTGTTATTTGGTATTAAGCTCTGACAGTTCTGAAAGTGTTATGTGTAATGTAGCGCAGGGACCCCAAACGTTTTAAATCATCGACCTCGTCATGGTAGCTTCGTCAAGCTCCCTCCTCCTTCTCCTACTGATGATGATGATGATGACGATGGTTAAAAACACATAATCCTCCTCCTCCTGCAACTACTACTGCTGCTGCTGCTGATGATAATAAGACATATTCCTCCTCCTCCCACTACTACTACTGATGATGATGATGGTAATATGACATACTCCTCCTCCTCCCACTACTACTACTGATGATGATGATGATAATATGACATACTCCTCCTCCTCCCAATACTACTACTGATGATGATGATGAT
>JAUELE010236061.1:0-11706 GCA_031471655.1 Diodora aspera
GGCAGGACTCAAACCATGATTGCAAAGGCTGGCACCATCTGGCAACCACTGCACCATACCACGCCCCGAGTTTCATCATGGTTGAGTTGGTATGGTGAGTGGATGTGAGCATGAGTAAATGGTTGGCAGATGAGTATGTGAGTGAGAAATTACCCGGATCCAAGTTGGTCTAGGGCATCTGACCCCCTTCTATGAGAGGCAACTCATATATTCGTTAAATGTATATACTACTCAAAAGAAGTTTAGCATCAAACATAGTGATGACACTATTTTACTTGTGCATCCAAAATTCACATGATAACATGTTGGCACACAGCTGGTCCCATGCCAATGTGTGCATGTTTAAAGTGACAATCATGAACAACATGCTGCATGTGCCGATACTTCATTAATTTCAGATCTTGAGGAACATTTTGCGTGTAGCAAATTTTCCTGAAATTCAATAACCTTCAGCATTAAAATTTCATTTCAGATAACCTGTTAAGGTTTCAGTGGTAACAATATAGCATGAAAACACCCTTTCAAAATATGCTTATATGGCTAGTTCTGGCAAACCTTCAAACAGCAAAAATGATTGTATCAGTTTGTGCTTATGTCAGATTTGACCCTTAACTTCTTTTGAGTAGATTTTTGTGCACTAAATAGCCCCTCTCCCTCACACACACACATACACACACTCTGAGACTGAAAGTTTACAGGCTGTATCCCAATTTGGAAGATAACAGAATGAAAATGACAGTTTTTGTTTAAATTGTTGTACTTCAAAAACAGACTGATTAACAATATTGGTAATATTTTAATTGAAATAGCCATCACCGGTAAAAATAACCAGTTAATGAAACTTAACAAGAGCCCTAGAACCCTCTTTTTAAAGTCGTCTATAGGCATACAAGAATAACACACACCCAACCCCCAGCCCCACCTCGATGAAACTGAAATTCTCAGTCTAGATGCCCTTTTCGAAAATCTTGGATCTGCCTATGAGACTCGTACACAGGTAGCAAGCAAGGGATGTGAATAAAATTTCCGATGTAATTAATAAAAAAACTATTGAGTATAATATTTTTAAAGTTCTCAAACAGATTTTTAAGTTTTCAAACATGAACACTCTCACATATCCAGCTTAATTTTTTTTTTTAAAGATTAGAACTTTAATTTGAATTCGACAAAAAGAAGATTGAAAATTGATCATCAACCGAATGGTCATTACTTTTTCCATTATTAATAAATCACCAAAAAAAAAATTGCAAAATATCACATTTTGAGTAATTTCCTAGCCAGCTGCTGAAGACAATGGCAAAGATCAAATTATGCTGGTCTTCAGAGAGCTATGAGATATGGCTCAGCTAATTGAGCCTTCGCGAAGAGCGAAGCCCTCTGCCAACTTGCCACCCTATGACTGCGGATATTGTTTCATTTCTTCCAGCAGTCATGTTTATCAATCTTTTATTATGACAGGGGATAACTGCTTTTTGTCCCTGGGTCATGTCAATTAATACAGACATTTCATAAAGCCTTCGACACGAGCTCATCTTCTATTCCTCCCCTCTGTGATGGATCACAGGCAAGATAAATAGGAAAATAAAAGCATTATTTATGTATGACGATATTTCATAAAGCGTTTGACATGGCTCGCATATTTTATGTTTGCATTCACTTAGGGAAAATAACATGGAATCGATATTTAAATTGGATCCCTTGTTTGCCGAGAGATTGAAAAATGGTTTCCTGATTGAACAATAGTTAATGTATCATAAGTCTTTTCTTTGAAACGTTTGTCTATTATCAAAGCAATTTATGACTTTTTAATTATTGTTTGTAATGCTGGAAAAGTATCTCTTAAACATAGCAAATGATTTGGAAACTGACAAGAAATAGCATTAAATTTTGCATTAATTAACCCATTAATTTTACAAACTATTTTTTTACAATTTAAACAACATTTTGAAAATCAATACTTGCCAAACAGAGTACTCGATGAATGCTTTCATTACTGCAAGAAGTTGTAGGAAAGTACTATACGCAACATGTCAAGTACTGAGAGATTGTTATTCACTGTGATTCTGAACAATCAAGTCTTTACAATTCATATTAGTTTACTAAAAACCCCATGAACTATGTGCCCCTTTAAGATTATGAACAGAATGTCCCCTTGAGGAGCATGAGTAATATGCCCCTTTAAGGAACATGAACAATATGCTGTTTTGGGATCATGAACAATATGCCCCTTTAAGGGCACAAACACTATGCCTCATAAACAGTATGTCCCTTTAAGGGTATGATCAATATGTCCTGTCAAGTGTATGAATACATCCCTTTTAAGAGCATGAACAATATGCCCCATTTTAAGTTCATGACCAATATGCCCAATTTAAGAGCATGACCAATATGCCCAACTTAAGAGCATGACCAATATACCCAATTTAAGAGCATGACCAATATGACCAATTTGAGAGCATGACCAATATGCCCAATTTAAGAGCATGACCAATATACCCAATTTAAGAGCATGACCAATATGACCAATTTGAGAGCATGACCAATATGACCAATTTAAGTGCATGACCAATATACCCAATTTAAGAGCATGACCAATATGACCAATTTAAGAGCATGACCAATTTACCCAATTTAAGAGCATGACCAATATGACCAAATTGAGAGCATGACCAATATGCCCAATTTGAGAGCATGAACAATATGCCCCTTTAAGACCATGAACAATATGCCCCTTTAAACAGCATGACCAATATACCCAATTTAAGAGCAGGACCAATATACCCAATTTGAGAGCATGAACAATATGCCCAATTTGAGAACATGAACAATATGCCCAATTTGAGAGCATGCCCCTTTAAGTGCATGAACAATATGCCACTTATAAGAGAAGGAAAAATAAGCCCATTTCAGAGCATGCACAATATGCCCCTATAAAAGCATGAATATGACACTTATAAAAGAAGTAAGCCACTTTGAGAGCATGAACAGTATGCCCCTTTAAAGAGCATGAACAGCGTGCCTTTTTGAAAGTAAGAATATGCCCTTTATATTTAAAAAGAATTAAAAGCATGCTCTTTTAAGTATGAACAATATGCCCTTCTACATAGACCATTATAAAGAAATGATGAATAACATTAAAAGGTGTTGAATAATAAAAATAATTTAAAATAATGTTTTAAACAAAACATTATTAATGTTATTATTTTAAAAATGTCAAAAATTGGGACAAAGGTTAATTTCTTTAAACACATACTCACTTAACACTAAGGACAAAAGACACAATATTAATTTTCTTGAAGTAACGAAAGACAAGGGCATGATTAACTCCCTATTGTTCGTCAGATGTCGTCGTTATAACGATTGATCGAAGCCAGAACATGGTGCTGAAATCATATCTTCCACATGATTGACATCAAAATTAGATTTATCTGACACTAGAGTGCTTTAAGATTTCTCTGCTAGCAGCTAAATTATGATATCTTGTTATAAGCCTGTTACTGCCATGTCGAACTGTCAACCAATGTCAAGCTCTCATTGTCAGAATGTCCCGTTCTGCGACACTCATTGCAACGTCTATTCACCTTCCGTTTCTATCATTTCATAAGTCGAGGCCCGCGTCCTATTTGTCAGTGAAACCCATTCAAATTGTCAATCTTTTTTGTCATTTTTTTTTCCCTGAGACACATTTTCGAATTTTTCTCCACAGAAGTGGTTCCTTACAATTCCAGCCAAAACGCGACATTTCAATATCCAAGTTCGTTTCCTTCTGTCAGCCGAGACATCTGAATAATACGATTTGGTCCAGGTTTTTAATAAAATTTGACAGTAAATGATATCGTCCCGCCAAAAAAACACAAATTTCCTTATATCCTCCTTGGTCTATTGACAATTCATGACAAAAATCCGCTAAAAGAAATGACAGAATGAAAGTGGGGTCTCACATTTAAACGACATATATATTAAACCTGTCACATCTCAGTTACAAAGTGTCCATATTTGGCAACCTCATTGCAGCTTTCAAACTGTCTCATTCATAAAACTTATTTTTTGTGAAAGTCATTCACAGATTAATACTAGTTCAAATTTTGTAAAAGTTTGCCCGAGTACAGCGCTCAAACCAAAATGTCTATGATCAGGTTCGAACTCACCTTAAAGAGTTAGTGGCCTTGTAATTACCGGAGTGAGTGAGTGATGTGGGGTTTTACATGCTTTTTGGCAATCTTTCAGCCACACCACCCCGGTCTCACCAACATCACATCGGTGTCGGAGCTCCTGTCTCTCCGGGCTGAAAGAGAGGTGCCCAGGTGAGATTCGAATCCACAACCGCCAAGGCTGGCTGATTGTTTGGCCAACGCACTATCCACTGCACCATCCCACACCTTTGTTGGCTTTAAATGTTTTCCGTTGAACTTATTTTCAAATCTTTGCTTTCGTTAATGCTGATTGTCCAATCTTTTTTCAAATATTAATTCATTCTCCCTAGGTACCATTTCCATTTTTGTGCTATTTTTTCTAGTTAATTTTTTTTCATGCATCATTACTGTTACAATGAACATCCCCAGCAACTAGCGATAACCAAGCAAGGATTCAAACCTTTCCAACAAATCTGATTGATACAGACCACCATTCATCTATCTAACCCTGTGAGTCGAAATATTCTTCAAGGAAGAAAATCTGCACTCTTGTGTTCTACTTCAATTCAATCCTTTTATTACACAAATATAACTTGTTTATTACTCAGCTCCTCGGATACTGGTCGAAATCGTGTTTTCAAAGGTCCAGTTTCATCTTCTTGACAAATTTTTATTACACAGTCAATCTAATAGTGTGGGGTCCCTTTAACTCTAGAGAGTTACATTTTCGTTTTCTTCATTATCATCATCATCATCATCATCTCATCATCATCCTCCTCCTCTTCCTCATCATCATCATTGTCGTCTTCTTCCTCCTTTTTATCATCATCATCATCATCCTCCTCCTCCTTATCATCATCATCACTGTTGTTGTCCTCTTCCTCCTTTTTATCATCATCATCATCATCATCATTGTCGTGTCCTCCTCCTCCTCCAACTCCTTATCATCATCATAATCGTTGTTGTCCTCTTCCTCCTTTTTATCATCATCATCATCATCATTGTCGTCGTCCTCCTCCTCCTCCAACTCCTTATCATCATCATCGTTGTTGTCCTCTCCCTCCTTTTCCTTATCATCATCATCATTGTCGTCGTCCTCCTCCTTCTCCAACTCCTTATCATCATCATCATCGTTGTTGTCCTCTTCCTCCTTTTCCTTATCATCATCATCATTGTCGTCGTCCTCCTCCTCCTCCAACTCCTTATTATCATCATCATCGTTGTTGTCCTCTTCCTCCTTTTCCTTATCATCATCATCATTGTTGTCGTCCTCCTCCTCCAACTACTTATCATCATCATTGCCGTTGTTGTCCTCTTCCTCCTTTTCCTTATCATCATCATCATTGTCGTCGTCCTCCTCCTCTTCCAGCTCCTTATCATCATAATTGCCGTTGTTGTCCTCTTCCTCCTTTTCCTTATCATCATCATCATTGTCGTCGTCCTCCTCCTCCAACTCCTTATCATCATCATCATTGTCGTCGTCCTCCTCCTCCTCCAACTTATTATCATCATCATTGCCGTTGTTGTCCTCTTCCTCCTTTTCCTCAGCATCATCATTGTCGTCATCATTCTCCTCCTCCTCATCATTATTATGCCCACTCTGATGTCCATCCGCAGACAAGTGTAGACATATCTGTTTGCATCGACATACCATTGAGTCTATTTTTCACTCTACAAGTTGAACATTTGAACATTTTAATCTGTGCTTCTATCATCTTTGTCAAGCACCTGTGAGCAGCCTGGCTGTAAGGCGGCGCTATATAAATTAGATTACTATCCAGAATATGATGATGATGATTATGTGCCTACTTCTGGAACAGGGCTAATTTCAGGCATGGAGGCATATACTAAAAATGGTGGCAATATGGGATGGAATGATGTATCATGATCATGATGTCGTTTCTTATTTTATAATTTGAGTTTCAAATTAATCAGTTTATTTCAATAGCATAGCTTGAACCTCTTCTGACACATGCTGAGAGCATCTCAACAACTTCAGTCACAGACATAACTACTAACTTTGCACATTTGTCCTGAAATCTCCACCAGCTAATTGCCACTATGGCCGAACTCTGTTATGAAAAGTTTCATCTCCCTGTCACCGACAGACCGTTCTTCTCTCGATCCCGCAGCCCGCTATTCATTTTTGTCAAATTCCTCCGAGTTAATATGCAATTACAGAGCAAGTCTGTTTCATGCTTTGAATTTTGCCACGGCCTGAGATGAATGGACAAGCTATTCCACATTTATCAAGACCTGTCGAACAGTAAGACGCTAGGATCTGCCACTGATACGCTGGGTAATTGCCGCAAAAGACTCATTATTTTATGAAACATAAGACGGCCAACATATTCCAGCATGGTTGTGATCCATCGGCGTTTTATTAAAGTTCTCCGAGGACAAAAAAGCAGCGATAGGGATCATCCCAATATTTGATAGTCACACTGTCAGATGATATGGCAATTTATGGGTCATCACAGGCGTAGAAAATTGAAATATTGCGTGGACCTTTGGCCAGGAGGATATTTTAAGGGCAGCCGGGTCATTACAAGAGCAAGAAAACTCATCTCTAATGTTAAAAGGGACATAATGTTCTCGGTGTGTTTGTCATATGATTTATGACTATCCAATGGAATTAAAAGGTATTTGACTCACTGGTCTGGATTACAAGAATAATTCGAAGACCGTGAGGCCAGACTTAGAGTAATCTTTATGGCTTTGCGACAAATAACGCATTGACCTCCCATTTCTCAGCTGGAAACATTTGCATGGGTCAAGTGCAGCATCAAGCTGGGTGCACTGATTTAACAGCCAAATTTATTACCAGTTTTAGGGAAAATAGTATTTTTTTAGGCACCTGATTTCTGTTTATTATGGAATGAAATTGGTAACCAATTAAAATGAATGAAGGAATTAATGGATGGATGGATGGATGGATGAATGGATAAATGGATGGATGGATGGATGGATCAAAAGTGATGGCATGTCAGGAAACCCCATTGCTCCTCTGGATCTATAACCAGTTGTATGAAAACTAATATTTTAATATTACTGCATTTGTACTTATTCTTAAATAAATAAACTGACTGACTGACTGACTGACTGACTGACTGAATGAATTTCAATGAACTCTAGTATATGGTCAGGAAAGTAGCATAACGTTTTGTTTGATAACAGGATTATATTTCTTTTCACTATCTAAACAAGGTACTCGAAAGCTTTTAAGAACCAATGACAACACATTATAAAATCTTTACTGTATGATGTTTCCATTTACATTCATTTTCATGGCCATCCCGGCAGATAATATATCAAAGAATAATGCCACACATGTGAAATTCCGGGTCTCTTTAAAGCATTTAAGGATCATATCTCATATTTCTTTATGTAATACAACGCCAGTCTAACACTCAGCCTGCATTATTCTGCAATAGAACCCAATCCCAAGCACCAACAAGAGCCGGTAAACCAGTAAACCGTCTTATGTAAACCTTATCGTTTGTCTTGGAGAGTTTTTGTTATGGCTCTCATCGATTTCTCCATGTTATTGTGGAGCACTCGAGATCCGCAGGAGTTATAAATGATAATAATTATTTTCACGAGGGTTTGATCATAAAATCATGGAAACAAATGAGCATGCGTTGTTATGCTGAAATATGACCGTCATAATTCATGCTGATAAGCTCTCAAGTGTATGGAAATGCATGTTCGGTGAGTATTAAGCCATCGAGAGCTACTCAAGATGGTCGTCGGTTTTGTTATCAATATTTACAAATCTGATATGTTTGCGTCCATGAATATTTATGACTGCGTTCACAGTTTTCAGTTATGACGACTAATGCCTTAACCATATTATTAGCCCCCGATGTTACAGCCGTATAATCCAGATGATTTTACTTTTCGCACAAACATAAACAGTTAGTAATATTATATGATTATGTGGCTTAAGATAATATTTAAATCAAAATTTTAATTGAATTGAAAAATAAATTAATTACCTAATGCATGTCTTAATAGTATTAAAAAGGGACGAAAGGAGTAGTTTAGTTTTCACTTAATTTATCATTGTTTATTTTTGTCATAATGATGATGATGGGGATGATGATGATGATTGACTGACATTATCAGTGTTTCAGTGTTAGGCAAGATGGTGATGACAACAATGATGATGGTGATGTTGATGAAAATGATTGTGATGGTGAGGATGATGGAAATGGTGATTGTTGTGATGATGATGGTGATGATGAAGATGATGGTGGTGGTGGTGGTGTGAGGTGGTGGTGACGATGATGGTGATGATGGTGATGGAGGTAGAGGTGGTGATGATGGTGATGATGATGATGATGATGATGACGACAATGGTGATCCTGATGACCATTAATTAACATAAAATAACAACAAGAATAACTGCCTTGCATATCCCAACTCTTTGGGAAACATTTAAAAATATATAACATAAAATATCAACAAAATAGAGAAATAAATGCTTTCAGATTAATAAGATTCAAACCTGGGCACAGAATCCTTCGTTTGACACATGCCCACTGGACTAACAAATGTTCTCACTCTTTGAGGCCTGTACTCTTTACAAATAAATGGTTCTCACACAAAACTAGGTTTAACCTTAAAAACAGTCCATTACGGCATCAGAATTTATTTGATTCTTGTGAGATTTCCTCACTTTGCAATGATAGCAGGAACATATGGTATAGTTTATGACATTTTCAAATCGTATCATAATGCGGAGAAGCTAAGGTCACGGGGGAAACAGAAGGTCAACTTTCAAATCACCGACAGTTCAACAAGGTAATATCGCAAAAAATCATGTCAAAATTAATACATTTTACAAATGAGTACAATTTGGCCATCATCGTTGAGTAATGTACATTAAAATATTCATAAAAAGTTGGTGAGAACCGACCATCACTGCACAAACTTCGGCACACAGATTTGAAAATGCAACGCCAACAAATTTGCAGAATTCTAGAGTTCAGAAGTACTTGTAGGTCAAACGCAGTATTTATAAGGTAAGCTTAATTAGTTAGTTTTAAATCTAGTAATTTATATATTGACAAATTATTGGATGATACACAATGGAGGAAAGAGAAACAGAGAAATAAACGCTAATACAAAAATGCTAACTCAGCAAGTTTCCAAGCTGTTGTTTTGAATAAGTAAAATCGTACATTTTTAACATCACATCGATAATATTTCTGCTATAGTGTGATAGTTTACCGTTTTGAGATGGAGGAAAGTCAAAATTGGGGATAATTCAGGCTGAGTGAGTGAGTTATTTTAGTTTAATGTGGCTTTTGGCAATACTTTAGCCATATTACCAAGGTGTCACCTACATTACATCGGTATCAGACGTCAATCCCCGGGCTGAAAGAGAGGTACCCTGGCAGATTCAAACTAACAATTGCAGATTACTGGGCAGACACAGTAACTACTGCACTGCACTGCACTACTGCTGTAGAGCATTTGTGAACCCAAATTCCAGGATTCAAACCCGACAGAAAGGTGCTCAGAATCTTCTATTCTGCATACACTAATCTTGCAACATGCAGTAATAACTGATGAACTTGCTTGTCAAACGATTACCTTTGGTTTGCCAGTTTTACTGCATCAAATCATTAATATCCCTGCCTGGTAATGTATGCTGTAATAATACTATTAAATAAGTCAGTACAGCTTTATATGAATAGGTTGTCCAACTAATATTACCTTAGGGGAGATCACTCTCAACTGACTTCCTGTACCTACCATATTAACTAATGGCTGACTGATTACTACCGTTCTCTGTTCCATTACAAATTTGCTGCATGTACTTTCCTCTTACAAGAAACTAACTATGCCCAATATCACCTACAACTGAAAGGACATCTAAACGACCTTCAACTGAAGATGAAGAGACCAAACCAACTTTTACCACTTTGGACATGGCAGCAAATTTGGTGGATTGTCACATGCAGTGACGGTATTCAAGGATTTTGCCAACTACTGAGCTAAAATTTAGAAGCACCTTGCTAAAATTCACCAACCCCACAGGTCGCTGACGTGTGCACTGTCAAACTCAGATACTGATGCATCTATAAATACTGATGCATAAAAGTCTTCTTTTAAAAAGTGGACAAGTTAATAAATTCATTTATTCAGATGATACATGATTAAAATATCGCCAAATGTTTGAAAGTTCAGTCTTTCAGTGTTTCATTGCAAATTTCTTTCGTTCAATTGTGTACAGCTAAACCTGGTTCCCAACAACTGGTTTTAATCTAATTACTTCAATAATGACTCTGAAATGGAAAAAGAGAAAAAATATAATGTTTATTAGAATTTAAATATCTTTAAATTCCCCAGATATTGTTATTAACTAATAAGGATAAAGGAGAGAGTTTTAAATTCAATAACAGCTAAAAGATCATACACAAATTAGATATATAGAATCCAATAAATGTTCAAAATTGTATTAGCAATATCCTGACTCAAAAAATGTCAACGGTAAAAATTGTGGAAAGAAAATTATATGTAACTATTTGTGCAAGATATCTGTTATTACACGGCCATGTGATAAATAAAGAAAGAAATTGAAATAGTTGTTCGACGACAATGATATCATTAACGCACAATGTTACTGACGTCATTCAGTTCCCACCAGAGCGATTAATGCCCGTTAACTTCCTCTGGTTAGTCCTCAGGGAAACAGTATACATTTATGCCAGCTTATAAAATGGGTTCTAAATATCAATTAAATGGTGGAACTGATGATAAAACTGAGTTAATATGTGAAACAGTAAACAGAAGAAATCAATGAATATACAAGAATTCATAAAATAATTTAACTGTTTGACACAGTACCTTCTAGTGGTAAAAGTGCATTTATTTTAAAAGCTACTTGATAAATATTATCTGTTTAATAAAATTTTAGGCTTTTAAAATATTTATTCCGAATTTACAATTAAATATATAATAATAAATGGGGTGTCCAATACAGGATGATGTTTTACAGGAATTGAGAAATTTTTCAGCTTCGCCATTAACAAAATCAGTATGAGTGGTTAACTCAAACCATTCTTGAACACTTTATTCAGAGACCTGCACTTGCAATGCAGAACTAGTTTTATACAAGGATGGCACTTGAAAGAGAATAGTAACATTGTTCTTACAGCCACCACCAAAACATCTGTCAACATGCTCTAAATCTCTGTTTCCTTTACCCTTTTACACAATTATTTTATTCAAATATCAAAATACGCTTTTATAGCAACATGATTTTATTGCAAATCTGACCACTCCGGGATATTACAGGGTTCATACAGGCACTGACCATCAAAATTCAAGCACTTTTCAAGCACTTTTCAAGGATTCACGTGTTCTTTTCGAGGACCTTTTACATGTCAAATACACATTAAATTTAAGCCTTCAAACAAAACTTTCAACAACAGAATAAAGATGACCCAGGGGAATGAAGGGGAATCCCCATTTTGAAGTAAACCAGGTTTCGTTTTCACCGATCTGTTATATTTCGAATGTAAATGATAAATATTTTGGTCGCAGATTAAGTTTGAACAAA
>JAUELE010236072.1:0-11705 GCA_031471655.1 Diodora aspera
ATATCCCCCCCCCCCGGAACCCCACAGTGTCTTTTACATCAAGCATGAGGATACTGGGGTCCTATTCTTTCTGGTGTTAGAAAAACCCCTGGAGAACCCCACAGGGTCCTATAAAGTTGAGAAAAGTGAGTAATCTGAGATTTTACATGATTTTCAGCAATCATTCACCAATATCATCACGGTGTCACCAACCTTCGGTCAGTGTGAGACTCCAGTCTACGGGTTGAAAGAAAGGTACCCGGGCGGGACTCGAACAATGTTTGCACAGGCTGGCAGATCACTGGGCCGACATGCTAACCACTGCACCATCCTGCTCCCTAGTTAAGGAAAGTAAATCATTCTCATTTAAAGTTTCTAGGAGAGTAAAGTTTAGCTCTCCTGATTTTTCAATATGACATTTTCGGAGTCATGGAGCAGGATTATGCAGTGAAATCTTGATGAGTAAAATCTGGACATGTAAAACATCCAGATAATTAAAAAATCCCGATAAGTAAAACATTTTCTGTGGTCCTGGCATGTTTCTTCTTTATGTATCATTATTTTGATACAGATAGGTAAAATCTGTTAAGTAAAAATTATGGATAACTAAAATGATTTTCAAGGTCCCTTCAACCAGATAAGTGAGTAAATGCCATTGGATAAGTAAAATACACAAGTGATCACCTCAATTAAAGTAAACAAACTCAACACAATACCCAGCTTATATACTGTCTTCACTACGTTTGTTTGTATTGCAGTTGTTCGTAAAGACTTAAGTGGTTCCCAGTGTGTCCGTGTGCAAACTGATGGAGACAAACCTTCGAACAAGTCCAGTAATATTAGTCCTTGTTATTTGAGGTGCGCAATTGTGCTCACGCACCATCACGCGCCTCGTTGCTTCGTGAGAAGTTCAAAAATATGATAAATTTTATTTTTCAAAATCAGCAACTGAGATGACATTATGAATAGCTATGTGAGCTGCCATAGTGAAAAATACCTTCATTTGGCCTGGAAGCTCTAGTACGAAGATTTTTATTGGTTCATACGCGGAGCTTCACGGTATACACTGGCTAATCAAAAGCTGTGTTAAATAGCAGATGTCATTTGTTCATTCACGTTATTGTCTGTATTCACGCTTGAACAAATAAGAATGATACAATATCACTTCCTAACAGAAATTATCTGTTAAAGAACACAATTCATGTATGTTCCATTTTAAACCTGATCTAGATGTTGTTATTACACATACTTACTATTGTGCTCTTTTATCCCTGGAATATTGTTGACATTCTCGCTGAAAAATCTTCTTAGAGATGAAATCAGCCACAGCTTTCTGCAAACCAACCATCACTTCACATATATTTATTTAGGAACAATATGCATCAACAGACAACGTACTCCAGTACTGCCATTAAACAGTTTTCCCTCATCAGCCAACGCTTCATGACAGGGCAGTGTTGTTAGACCAAGCAACAATTAATTAATGAGAGCCATACCATCATGCATGTATAACAATGGATTACTGGACAATGTACATGTTTAAACATGCATGTGTTAGACTTACACAATGACTTATTGATGGAGAAAGGAGTTGAGTTGAAACTAAAAAGTTGGAAAACAGAATTACTTGATTGCATGCTTACACTGTGCGTACGCTAGGAAATTTTTCTAGTCAGCTACTGTGGCTAAAACAGTTCTCTATCATTTAGCCACAAGCAAATTTGCATAGCCACACATTTTATCAATATTAGATATTAACGACAAAACAACTTCAAATGTTACAGAATATCATTTGTAATTCATGATATGAAAAGAATCCTTTGCTACAGCAAACTCCTAGGTCAGTTTCAGGAATCCGATTCCAGTCACAAACTTATTTTCATTTTTGCCACTGTGGTAAAAACAAGTGACTTTCTTTTAGCCACAACCAATGTCAATTAGTCAATGGTTAACGTGGCGATCTGTAACGCTAGCATAGCTTACGCCAAAGACTGGACTATTTGTAATTTTGTGATAAAGGATAAAAGTGAAAATGTTGTCATTATTCTTAAACTATAAAATGATTGGTTGGTTGGTTGAATTTACAGTGGGATTTGGCAATCTTTCAGCCATATGCCTACTTTTGCCAGCTAAGGGCAAGATTACTCAGTTGCAACTAGAGCCCACTCGACGCAAGGCCTAGAGCGACATGAGCTCGGCTTAAGTTGTGCTGTGATCAGAATTACAACATTTGATGAGTCGGTATTTATGCTGCTGGTAATCCTTCAGATATAACATATTATGATTTGTAGTGAACACAACAGAGATGACAGTTTAAAATGAAATGAATTTCAAACATAAGTTAAAGTTAACAGGCAGATCCTCATTTCTGTCAACACATACACTAGACAGGTTTGACCGTCTGTCTATGTATTGATCATTAAATTTGTATATGTATCTCGAACTTTGAGATACATGTACACACAATATCTGGAACCCAAATGTTGGCCCCCAAAGCATAATGAACTATATATTTTGTACCTCAATTTCGAACTTCATGAGGACTGCGCATATAAGCGGCGACATTAGCCAAATGGTTGTGTAAACAAAGACTCAATTGAGTTGTTATTAGTACATGAATGCAAAGCAAATTAACAATCATCAGCTTAATGTCGCAGTTTGTTGAGTATCTTAATTGAGTGCCAGTGTAGATTAATCCAATGTAGACAGCTCAACACACGATTAAGGATGTGTTTTCATGACATTTACGGGGGTTGAAAAATTTAGATGATGACCTCTGGTCCCGGACCTGTTCCAAAGATTATTTACAGGTCCGAAGTGAGATCGCTCTGGTCCACTATTTTCTCTCCAACTAAAAGTTTATTTGTGGCCAGTTCACTTTGCGATGTAAACTTCCTGTTTGATCTAGAGGGCTTATCTAATTGTATTTGCACTGAAAACTGGTGTTTCAAAATGAAAAGTGAAAGTGTTCAAAGCAAACAATTAGTAAAATGGACAGGTCCGTCGGACCTGCAGATAAGAAACTAGCTTGGTCTGAAAGACAAATGCGCTGGTCCCAGACCTCGGACCTGTGGATTTTTCAACCCGATTTAATAGTGACTTGTTTAGTTGTACATATTTTATTTTTAATGAGTAAACTAAACTAAAATTGTTGGCAATTCGTATTTTCAACATACATGCATCTCTGTAATGTACATGTATTATTAAATGGCCCTGTCAACATGTATTTGATGGTCATTGAATTGCAAGCGGATTTTCCAATCAGTTTCAAGGATGTACTTGAATCTCAAATCACACAATATCTCGAACATTTCTTGGTCGTCCCGAAAGGTTCGAGAGAGAGGTAGTGGACTGTAGTAACTATCACATACAGTTAAAAACAAAAATATATTTGAACATAAATAAATAAGCACTTACCTCATTCATTGAATTATCAGAGCCCATATGCTTAGGTGGAATCTTCACAGTGTTAAGTTTGTTCACAAACTTGTTAAAACTCTCCTTCAATCCGTGACTATCTTGTTCATTTTCGGACACAGTAAAAGTGGCGTTACTGACCCTGTCTTCTCCAACAGAGTTACCTCCCCTGCGACGTCTGCTCGTTCCTTCATATCCTTCGTTAACTAAACCTACAGTGTCGGGCAGGTCTACAGTGTATGTACCTGTACTATTGACCGACTCGCTGCCTCGCGTATGAATATGATGATGATGGCTGTGTTTCTTTTTCTTTTTTAACTTCCTCGGCGCCTGATCTGTGCCTGTTTCAGAAACCCGGCCAAGGGGGATCGCATCAGAACTTTGTTCCCTACTTCGTTTCTTCTTTGGTATCTTAGAAGAAGGCCTTAACTTTCCTGATGGCAAGTACTGGCCTTTGAATGGATCTTCCTTTGACATGTTGTCCAGCATTTCAGCATAGCTTGCGTGACTGTTGTAACGCGGAAGACGAGGACCACTATCACCCTCCCTTGGTGTTGAGCCTTCAGATTTGACTGTTTCCACTTCGGGCAGCGTAGGCTTTATCACTGGTGTACCAACTAACGGGCCAGTTTCAGAACTTTCTGAAGCATCAATGCTCCACTGAGTCAAAGAACGGGGGTTTCTCTGCTCTTGTGGCCTTGATGCAGTTTGTCCAGCATCATCATTTTGCTGAGATGATCCACTTTGATCGTGAACGCCCGAATTATGATGTGGAGGTTTGGCTGTTCCTGGTCGATACATGTCTAAATAAGAATCTGGGGGATTCTTCTCATCCATACTTTCACGTGTTTCTTTCAACACATGTAAATCTGTCGATGTAAAACTACGGGATGCCAAATCATCCAGTTCTCTCTCAGAGCCAATGCTCAAATTGCGATTTCTCAAAGTTTTCTTGACTTCATTTCTTTGCATACTTTAGTACCACAACACAAAAGTAAAGTTCCAGATGTCTGCTCAGCTGTATGTGTGAAAACCTGAAAATGAGAACAATATCTTATTGTGGTACCTAAATTGCTCAAATTACCATGATTAAAATACTAGAAAGGTAATTTTAGACAGGGGTTAACAAAACATGCAGCCCCCTTTAAGTCAGGACTTACAGCTTTCTATTTTCATGAGTCTAAGCTAATTAAGAGTAAGTCCAGTCCTAAAGTTGGTAAAAATTAAGCGAACATTAGACTATCCTAAATAAAACACTTCAGTGGGATGTGCATGCCTGCCAAAAAGATAATATAGGAATGGAGAATGGAGAATGTGTCAGTCATGGTAGGTATATTATTATTTCATTAATATTTTTTCCATAATCCATAAGTGGTAAGCTTATGTATACCTACATTCATGATTCACAATTCTCAAAAGATTATATTGAATTCTCTTGAATAATATCAGACTGTCAGAAAATGGCCAAAGCATATATCCCAAGACCACATTAACAACTTGGAGGTGACTTGACAATCTGCATTTAGTTAACATTTATGAAATATGTGAGTGAGTGAGTGAATGTGATTTAACGTAGAAGGGGGTAATATTTCAACCATAACGCTACGGTTCGTACAATGTTTGAGTCGAACGAAAGTGACCCAGCCAGAATTTGAACCCCCGACCTTGCGGTTGTGAGGCAGACACTCTACCAACTGAGCTACCCGGGCCCTTATGAAATATGTACATGTATGATGAATACATGCAATTAAAGACAGTCACTTTATTTCCTTCATTTCTCTTCTAAAGAATATTTTTCAAGGGAATCTTGGCAAACTTTTGCTGATTGCTACCAACCACAATTTAAGAATGTTGATTAGTCCAATTTTCTGATGTAAATTACAACCCAAAGATACTTCTTGAATAGTTTTGTTCTGTAGTTTATGTCACAGTGGAAATGCTTACAAATGAAAGTAGACACTTGCCGAATCCACATTGGTTGTGTGGGTGGGTTGTGGTCAGAATTGGCCTGTTCTGGATAACAGACGCACCAATGTCACTATTTATGATACAGATTGCTTTAGGGATAATTTTGTAGTTCTATCCACAGAACTTTTTATTTGCGGAATATTTGCGATAAGTTCACTTGCCTGATATGAAAATATGATAGGCCTACATGTTCGTGACTCGTGTTCAGAACATCCATATTTTATCGGAAGTGAGGCGAACGAATAGGAAGCTAAAGGATTTCCGAATGGTACATTGTCAACTCCTCACAGAATTTCTCCTCACTAAATTTCTCGCTCTAGAATTTCGAAACCTAAAGTATGGCTGACATTGAATCATAATTCCAGTTTTGCTACTTTGTAACTTGTGGTAACTAGTCTTTCTTTGATGTGATAAAATAATTTGAAAGTGAAACTTGTTGAGTTATTGATTTGCGCTGTCAAACTTCTGTACAATACTTAACGCAGATGGTACATAATATTGAGTCATACAAAATGTTGAATGTAAATGTACTCAAGATGGGTCAGTTATAAACTTGTAGTAAATATAGTATTTATTATATAGAGTGATGTAATTTGTATTTGAATTTAAGGAGAGTGAATAGCTCTCCTTAAAGTCTTGAGGAGAGTCAATTTTAGCTCTCCTCCTGTATTCATATAAAAAGCACTGGTGTCAGCCAGATGGTACAGTTCACATCTCGTTTAATGTCAGTCATGCAAGCACTTGTTCCACACCATCAATTTTTCATGTGATAATAACAAAAACATGTTGCGACTCTAATGTGACATGAAGAGAAATCGACAACTTACAGCTTTCATAAGCATTTTAACTGGGATATATACTACAGAACCGAATCATTCAACAGTATCCTCGAGTCACAGATGTGTGCATGATGATACTTGATACTCTAGATCGATCCATGTAGATTTCGCGGGTCAATTCAACAAGACAAGATCTATCCAATACCAAATCACAAACAGGGTACATTAAGGTCCAGTTTTCGGGTCAAGTTTCCAAAATGTGCAGCCACACGAAAATGAGAACTGACAAAGGAATATTTCCATGGACATAAAATATTCCGCTTTTGAATTTGCTGAGTGAATTAAAAATAAACAGAAAATGAATGAACGAAAACATACATTTGTATGCTAAATCAGCACATAAATCATGATGTCAATCGAACACAAATAATTACAAAACTTGTATTTTAAACCTCACCATGTTTTGTCAACCTGAAATGTATGTTTTCACATCAGAGTTGAAAGAAATCAAGCATGACTTCCAGCGCTGCCCAAACTGTTTACCTCTGTTGACTGGTCGCCATGTTGTATCCAAAACGCTTACAACGTAAACAATGAAAACCTGCGAAAGAAACAAATAATACACTTTGTATTTCAGTGATATGAAGTGGCTTATGATTCGGTTGTAATGTTATATTTCGCTATTGTTTTGGACATTCAGACAATTTGCATCTTGCTTGCATTATGCAGATTTAGATGCAAGGGATAGAAAATACCTAGCCTCGTTCATCCATAGTGTTAATTATGGATAATCGATAAAGATTGATCGAGGAGTATTTGTGTATGGATCCACTGAAGTAATATTTATATTACATATATTTTTGGGGGGATCGTACACAGATCGTTTGGTACAAAGTCATTTCGTACACAGTGGTCACTTCGTACACAGGTCGTATCTTGGACGTTTTGTAGACAGTGTATCATTTGCAGATTGTTAGTCCTGCGCCATGACTGTAGAATAATTTTTTCATTAATTAATACATTTATTTTAAAAGCCTTTTGCCAGTCTACAAATCAAGTCTAGCTAGCTTCTATTAAGAGGGTTGTGCAGTATATTTCATTTTTATAAGTGACATATCATGTTTTATATTTATAAAGAAGAACTATATTTCATAGACTAGTAATAATGTTAGAGCTGGTGATGATATTCTGTTCCGACATGCATTTAGTGAAATAGGTATATGGGATTACAACTTCAGAACACATCAGGGCCGTAATACCTCCAGGGGCCGAAGGACCCCATCAGTTTTTCTCAGAAAGTTGAAAACGAAGTGTCAGTTTCTGGATATTTCGATATTTGTGCCAATATTAGATGTTTAATAAGACTACCAGGGAGCATGTAATTGCCATAAGTATTGATCTATTGATTTATGTATTCATTTTTGTGTGATCACGTGTTGCTGAGTGACCAGTGCCACGCCGATAATAAGGTACGAAGTTCCCAGTCTATGAGATGAACCCTTTGTCCGTCGTGATCAAACGCCCAGACTCACTGTTCATGTTATTATTGGTAGCCTACATATTATTACCCATACGTCATCACGTCTTGACATGTCGGGTGAGTTTGATTCGTGCCGCAGGGGTTCGAATCACTGATTAGTCAGTTTATTTATGAAAAACATTGAAAATTATGTTTTGTTAAATTTTTGAATAATTGTTCTGGTTGTTCAGTCAAAAAGTATCCTGAAATTAAAATCGTCCGGGTTTGTTTTTTTAAATTTCGTACTCCTAGGGTAATACATATTAAAAGAGAAATAACTTCACTGAGCTGGCGAACGGACATTATCTTCGGAAAAACGCGATAGCCAAGTCACTAGTCAATATATTTTACAATTTGTATCATCCACTGCTTCCATATACATTTCTCTTCAAATCAAAACAAACAGCAAAATTGTACGTTGTCCCAAACCCCAGCTACAGCCCAGAATGCAACGACAAGCCAGAAGTGTCGCCGCCTACTCAGGTTCATATGACCTAAGATTAGCAAAGAACAGCCACAAAGGCTTGAAACAACATAAACTCCATAATATTTCACATCGCTCTCAAATTGTCCTGACCCATTTAGACTACTATTTAGTCCAAGAAATATTAATCTACAAAAATATTAAAATATTAAAAGCAGAAAGGAGCCCAGGGATATTCGTAATTTCTGAGAAATCCTAGACTTGCTAAATATCTAGACTTGGGCAGGTTCCTTTATCTTTGTATGCTTTAGGGTCTGGGTGACAGACTATGACCCATTATGCACCTAGAAATATTCCAAAACTCACTAGAACGGATTTTTATTCATTTCATCGCTGACCTCGCTTACCACTGTCCGCCATGTCTAGGAAAATACAAAGGAGTTCTAATGTCCCTTAGGTGACCTAGGATATTTACAAGACGCCACCTTATAATCGATGCAACAAAACAATTATTAAAGAATGTTTGTAAAGCTGATAATCTTTTGGGGGAGATTTTGTTGTATTATTTGACAACAAGGAGTTTATTTTGTGGCGAATAAAAAACTCTTATTTAGGTTGGGTCAGTATGCATTAAATAAATTATGCAACAAATACGTGTGTCGTCATTCAATCTGAATCTCCCATTCGGTAGCCAAACCGAAGCAGTAAATAAAATCCGTTCTGGTGAGTTTGGGAATATTTTCAGGAAAGGGGTTGTCAGTGTCTCTGTCAGTTACACTTTCTACCGATATGCCAGTGACTCTGTCTAATTTACGTGTATTAAAAGTGTAAAAATGTTCCTTATAATACAAACTTACTTGGTACACTTTTCAGTGATTCCTTATTTTTGCCTACAGTATACATGTATATTGCACGTATCCGGACGCACAAATCTGATCGATTTTCCGAACTAATCGCGAATAAAACTGCACACACATTAACCATATTCTTACTATTGGCAATTTCTAACAAGCACAATCGTTTTGTAATATAAGCTGTGTACACAAGCAAAATGGAATCTGTTCATTCTTTTACTCCCACACCATTTCACAGACAGACACGCACAACCATACGCAGGTGATCATAACTAAATCGCAATCCCCCGTAATTGTTCTGTTAAACGAGAACGCATTAAAATATTTGCACGCCATACAATTCAAGACTGAGAAAACATGTTACCACTTACCTTAGAAACATTAAGGGGGTAAGGCCCCCCACCCTGAAGTCGAAAGCCCCAGGGTGCTCCCCCCTTGAGGGTCAATGTGACTGCGTCACCTGTGCCCATGTTGAGTCGGGTGTTGAGACAAGGTTACGGTCCTCACTGATGTTTCATGCGTTTTATGAATGAGCGTGGACGACTGCAGGGGAACTAAAAGCACTCCGTCAGTCGGTCTGAAATATAGTGTAACAAGATCTTGAGACACATAAATCTGTAGCACCGAGAGGAAGAGTATGAGACGGAATCTCGTTTAGTCACTCGTTCTGTGTGTACAATATATCTCACCCTCGCTCCAAGGCTTACTGCAATATATTTACGATGCGTACAGTTTCCCGTGTAATAACATTTAGCTCGTCAGACTCTGGGAAGATATTTCATTTATAGATAATTGTTTTAATACTCAAAGAAGATATAAGAACCTCCTCAGAGATTTTTGCAAGTCCATATGTAAAGATCATTTTAGACGGCTCTTACGGCAATCATGAGGATACTGGGGTCCTATTGTTTCTAGTGTTAGAGCAACACCCCCGGGAACCCCACGGGGTGAGGAGAGAATTCTTCCTGCGATTCGTTCTCTATACGAGTCTCTCTAAATTACGATATAAAAAGACTCATGCCTGTACAATATACAAATTTCTCACAGACTGAGTGAGGGAACGAGGGAATCTTTTCATAACACACTCTCTCTCTCTCTCTCTCTCTCTAAAATAAGAATCATGTATTCCATACCTCTCATACAGGAGCGAGGGTAGGAGCAGAAATAATGAATCTTTTAGCGAAATGTGTACTGTATAAATACAATAACGGGAATGGGAAGGTGATTTGGGGTCATGTAATCATTTGCTATATTGTAAGAGAAAGAACGAGCGAGAGAAATGTTAGCACATCGTTTGTCACTCGCTCTGAATTAAGGTGTAAGGTGTATATTGTGATATATATTTATATGTATATATATAGACAAGACAGATCTAGGAACTTGGGAGAAATAGAGAGAGAGAGGTGACATTTTTGCTTACAGTGGAAAGGAGTTATAAGAAGCTGACAATATGATAAGATGTGCCGTTACTTATTTACAAGTTACTTGTTACGACTGGGGGGAAGTTGAGGACTGATACCGAAAATTTTACCCATCATACAATCGTGACTCGCTTATTTATAATCAACGTGTTAAACACTCTACACTTTCTTATTAAACTGTATGTCTTGGTTTTATTAACCCCTTTCCGTTTTAAAAATACAGTTGAAGAGTTGGGAACATGCGGCAATTAATTTTACTTGCTTTACGTAACAGTGAGCTATTGCTATAGCAGATGTGTATACAGCATAGCCTCCAAAATTTGTGATTTTGGTTAGTTTAAAAAATCAATCCTAAATATTGACTGCGAATAAATATGCAATAAATCTTAAGTTAAACATAAGTAATCACATAAATAGGATATCCAAAACTGAAATGAAGATGATGTAACAACATGGCCTCCTTTGAATAAATTTGTTAAAAAGTATCCTTACCTATTAAAGTATTACTACCCTCCCACGAAATAGACATCTCTAAAAGCTTGTACATAAAGTCGCTCAAGAACAGCGCACCTCTACATTATACGTAGTCGTATCTCCAACAACTCAGCTGACTGGTGTTGAGGCCGCGAGAGTCAACATAATATGTATTAGCGCGGCATGCGGCCTCTATTGGCGGAGGCGCTCTTGAAACTTGAGAGTCTTCTAGTCAGATTGCAGGGCCATGGATAACAATTCCAATCCACTCCCATTCACGAAACCCTAAAGGTACCTACAGACGGGTAACATTTGTTGGCCAACATTTGTTACCAGCAGCAGGGGGTCACAGAAACAGGCTGACCAGACGAGCAACACGGGAACAACACATTCCTCAAGTGCCTTATTTGACCAGGAGTCTCTCTTGGGACATGGATGGGTATAACAAAAGGCTCCTGAATTGTGATGTACAGTCACTCACAACAAATACCCTTTGAAAAATGCCGACTTATCTATTGATGTGCATTTGGATAAATTGAAAGCAACAATAACAAGATATTTTTCTTGCAAACTATTTATTTATGTCATAATGTGAGACAATCTATTTTTTTCTTGGACAATTACCGACAAACTATTTTTTTTTAAATATTACGTTTGATATTCAATGTAATTACAGGAATATTAAATGTATTAAATGGGAAGGGTCAGGGGTGGTTCCAGAATTTTGTGAATCCAAGCTATGAGTGGGACAGGCGGGTTCGGAAGTATCCTGCTCAGGAGATTTTAAATTTACAGAAACGCTAAGACGCATTCCCCTGCCTTTAATTTTGTCAAAATGAACTTTGTAACTAGTCCAAATAAGGCAATATA
>JAUELE010236083.1:0-11704 GCA_031471655.1 Diodora aspera
AATCTTTCAGCCACATTACCTAAGGCTCACCAAAGTCATGTCGGTGTCGGGCTCCTGCTTCTTTTGGTATTACACGGGCGGGATTTGAACCACAACCGCCCAGGCTGGCAGATTGCTGGGCCGACGTGCTAACTAATGTGCCATAAATTTTCAATAGTAACAATAACATCCTTTCTAAAAAATATGGTTAGGTCTTGCAAATTTTCAAACAGTAAAATCGATTATATCAGTTTGCATTTATATCAGGTTTGACCCTTAACTTCTTTCGAGTAGTTTAGTTTTATCTCCATGTTAATTCAGAGTGATATAAATAACAAGGGAAGAACACATAAAATATCATTTTGCAGGAAGAAAAAAAAATTGCTTAATCCATTCCAGTCTTAACCTGAGTAAGAACAGTGAAAATTATTGAAGAAAATATATAACATTTTAACAATAATACAATAAAAAGTAAATTGAAGAGAGACACGGTAAGTGGTCATGTATGTACAGATCAGATTCCTCACAAGATTGATGAGGCATTAATACTACTTTAATCATAATCATCTTCTTTAGACTGGCAGCACAAAATCATATATTTTAGTACAGTATGTGCTTAACTTAACAAATGTTTAACATTAAATTCTAACATTATCATCATTATCAGCACCCTTGTCAATTAATAAATTTTTATTTTTTCTATCTTCTTTCCCTCTGTATATTTTCTTCCTATTTTCGACCTTTCCTTTCCTTGACCCTGATATGGCCCAATTCTGGACCTAAAGGGCTCAATAAATAAGCTGACTTTTAACTTTACTAACCACTTTAATCAGTTATCGAATTTGGCTAGTCGGCTGAATGTAACTTGGTTGTATCTAGAGGAACACTCTGGAATCAGACGAAACATCGTCTCTTGACTCTTAAAAGTGGCTGTTCTGCCAGCCAATGACTACTTGTCACAAAAATCTCTGCCAAATTAATTTGTAAACCTCATCTTGTCGAGCCATCTCCTGACCAATCAGATCCCAAGATTTAATTAACCCCGTCATCGTTGGACATTTAACTCCTTGGAGAGTTCCTGCGCGCTTGTTCTGCTAGCGTGTACTCTAATACATTGCGTAAATATTTACCGGCTAAGATTACCGACTGGCTGGCCCATGACAGACATAATTGTGCCTGCTGAAGGTAACATGCCCAGGTTGGAACTAAATCGGTTGTGGGCGTAATTCCTGCGTCAGATCACAGAGAAAATGTTTATATCCGCAACAAAAGAATAAAGTATGTTTGCAATCTCTCTGTCTGGCCAATTTATGTCAGATTTGGAAAACGTATTGAAGTGCTACATATTATGTCTGGTGTAATTACAGAGGAACAAGTCGTTATAAACCTTTACAAGCCAATTACCTGCTGTGTTTAGATAAAGAGATGCAGGGCAGCAGCGATCACACTAAAACATTTCCCAGGTAACACCTAATTTGAAAGCAATTAAGACTAACAATGCTTAAATAAAGTGAGTCCATATTTATAAGCAGATTCATCAGCTGTATCACCAGGATTTCAGTGCTTCATCTACACTGAAACTTTGTGTATTTAACTGCGTAATATCAATATATGTATACATTTTAACGATTTCAGAAACATTGATGAAGTTAATATTTAGTTATCTATTTACCTCTCCAGGATGTTTACCTCAAGCAAATTATTTGTAGATCACTTCTAACTCATAGCACTATTAAAATACTTGGAATCTTTGACTGTAAAAGAAGTAATAAAAAAAAATGAAAAATACTGTAATCATTCCATCTTTGAATTGGTTTTTTACTGCTGATAATATGAAAATTAAAATAATTTACAAAACACGAAAATGATGAACTAACATCTGTCAATGACATAACCATCTACAAGCACCTACAAGAATGCCACATGCACGCGCGCGCGCACACACACACACACACACACACACACACAGACCTGTATATAACATCACAGATGTAGACTTTCAGCTTCATACCCTCTCTTTCCAAACACCTCTACTTCAGTTCATGATTGTCCAATGAATAAACAACTGGTTTGATTGTAACAAATGCATTTAGACACTGACTATATATTTAAACGTCTGTTACATCATACACAATATTCACTCTGTGATACAAGGATGAGAGACTAGTACACAGGCAAATCACAAGCCCAGAAAAGGAATAATAACACGAGTTTCAAGTTCCTGCTTAAACTCACAAAATCACGCTTCCTTTAAATTGGATTAAAGATATTTATGTAAAGCCCATATTTAATTTAAACAAATTTTTTCTTTTAAATTATTGAAAATGCTTACAGAGACTCGGAGATTCTATTGCCCGATGCCCGGTAATATACCAATCATGCAATTTAAATCACTAACTTAATATGCCCGTCGGCTCTCTTTACATTTAGAGGGGGAAAAGATATTTATGTAAAACTTGTATTAAATTTAAACAACATTTTTTCAACTTGTATTAAACATTTTTTTCCTTTACATTACTTTTTAAAAAGCTTAAATAGGCCAGGAAGACCTATTACTTGAGGACGCGAATCTTTCCAAACTATTTTCTGGCCCCTCACTCACAATTTATTAAAATACTAGTATGCGAGAAATCAAAAGTAAATCAGAAGATACAACTGACACTATTGCAGAGATAAAACCCAAAACATACACACAATTTTTTATCACAATAATATTATAATTTTCATTTATATTTAGGAAGAAAGAGCATCGATGGTCATGAAATGAATGAATTCCCCAGCTTAAGAATCTATAGCTGACTCCTCCAATGTGCAAGACTGAAATGAATGGAACATGAAATACTTTCACAATCAAAGAAACAACTTTTTACTGATTGTAATTCTATTTTTGGCAGCAACAAAGATCTAAACTCTACAACAATATCTACATCACTGTACCATGCTCCCTGTGACTTCAGTCTGGAATTCAACAATTGTAATTTAGTCATATCACAAATATATGTACATCTTTCAACCAATCACAGAGAGCTTCTTGCTCACATGATCCCATCTGACCAATCAATCACATTCAGCTCATCACATGATTCTGGCTGACCAATTGGAGCTGTCCTCAAAACTCAAAATCACAAATCAATCATCACATGATCAAAATATTTTAATCCAATCATAACACTCCTTTCAGTCTGTATAGTAATCACATGACACTAGTGAGCCAATCACTGTGCATGTGACATGTCCATATTGCAAGTAATAACATTAGAACTGTACAATGGGGAATTTGGGCCCCACTCTTGTAGAAGGAATACTGATTGACTGAGGGAAATGTTGTAAGTTTCTGTCTAGGTTTGTTTTCTGCCTCTTGAAGGTTGTCAGGACTGAAAAGAAAGAAATATTTACATAAGATTTAGCAATTTTCTAATGGCTTTCATCAATCTTTTCAGCTGTATCAACACAATGCTAGGTTTCCATCTCCCATGCTGAAAGCCGGGGTTAACGCCAGTGGCATTCATGTTTTACATGGATATCAGTAGTTATTCCCATTAAATCATCACAACTACAAACCAAGCAAAACTTATAGCTATCAGCTGCATTTGCCTAGTTTACAATTCTGAGAAGACACTGATTGTACATTTTTGGAAAACCATGCTTCCATAAGGTCTGTCTACAAATATTTAAAGGAAGGTCAGGCATGAATGGCTATTGGATGGATGACCCACTGATACTGAGCCAAATGTCGGTAAATTGCTTTGATCCATCTAGCTGTGAAAGGAAACCTGGTAGATTTGGCAGATTGGACTGTAATATACTCCCCAGGAAGTTCAGAAGTCTTGTCCACTACTTCAGTGACAAGGTTTTCACCATTTTCATTGTGATGACAGTGGGACACTTTCATTATAATCTTTAATGCTGAATTTCATGGGTTAATATTAGATTTAATATGTTGGGGTTTTTTGGCCATAATATTATCATTGATGTCAACATCATATCACGCCAGGGGCTGAAAGATATAAACCCATGCAGGATTCCAACCCACAACCAACATGCCCAGTAGGCTACTAGATCGATAACCCCATATTGAAATAACTTGTTACCTACCCATCACCTTCCATCCGGACCCAGAGGTCATTGAATGTTTTCCGACTATGATGGTTTTTCTTTCTTTTACGCTTTCCTTTGTGGTTGATGTGAAAGCTGCAAGCATAAAGGAAGTTGAAATCTTGAAATCCGTCTAGCTGTGAGGTTAAATGTCAGTGTGAAGTTTGATTTCAACATGATCTTAAGAAGATTTTTAACTTCTATCTCTTTTATGAACTGAATTTTCACTTGATGTGCACATCATGTTGTTTCAACTGTACTACTGCCCATGTGATGTAAAAAGCAAACTCAACACTTTTCTTTCGATGTAGCTGAAAGATTGCTGAGTGTAGCTGAAAGATTGTCCTACTACGTCAGCTGAATTTCCCTGATCCCTTTTTGACTATGATGACAAAGTTCTAGTTTCTTTTTACAATTACAAATGAGATACAGTACCTAGAGAAAATATCATAATTATAACCCATTATTTTTTCAGATTTGAGATGATGTTTTATGTTGCAAGGGCAATAACACAACATAATGTGCAAGGTGCACACACAGGGAAAAGATCATTCATAAAAGAAACCAATAGAAAGTGAAAGAAACAGATCCCCATTTTAGTTGCCTTGTACGACAAGCATTGGGTAACTTTTGCCCTATTCTAGAAAAGTTGAAACAAAACATCGTCATTGCAGCTAAGATGATTCATAAAAGAGATCGATAGAAAGAAAAGTGAAAGCAACAAAACCCCATTTTAGTCACCTTGTACAACAAGCATTGGTTACCTTGGCCCTATTCTAGAAAAGTTGAAACAAAACATCCTTATTTCAGTTAAGATCATTCATAAAAGAGATCGATAGAAAGAAAAGTGAAAGCAATATATCCCCATTTTAGTCACCTTGTACAACAAGCATTGGGTTACTGAGGCCCTATTCTAGAAAAGTTGAAACAAAACATTCCAGTTGATTCATAAAAGAGATCGATAGAAAGATAGTCACCTTGTACAACAAGCATTTGGTTACTGGAAGCATTTTTCTTCTAAGTGACATTCATTTCTCGAAAGCCCCACTGGGTCCAAGCAAAATTTAAGCTCAGAGCCTGGTTGATCGAAAGGTAGAAGATTAAGGTAGCCTAATAGCCTCTATATAAACCATGTTACAACATGTTACAAAGTAAGTTACCTATCAACATCGAGACTGCTCCACAAGTCATCAAGCTGCTTCTGTCTGTGCTGACGAGCTTTCATCTGCTTCCGTCTCTGTTTCCGCCGACGCTGCTCATGACGAATTCTGAAAAATCCAAAATGCACTGTCCACAATTCCAAACTACTGACCATCCACTAAAGACTTCACACAGGAAACTGTGACACATTTAACTTATAAAGAATTCCTTTGGCAAAGAAGAAAAATATTTCCTGAAACAGGAAAACATCCGAATGAGGGTACGGTAAAACGTCTAAAATTTCGAATGGAAAAAAATAATTACTTTTGAACATGTTCGAATTTTGGGAAATTAGTGATCTTTGAAAAAGTTAGAATTTGAAAATGTACAAATTGCCCCCAAACGTAAGTGAAAAATTTGAAATTTTAGAAACTGCTGAATGTAACAATCACCATTTTTCGAAACTTAGTTTCCGGATTTTCAAAAAAAATTGAATTTTTAGAAATTCGGTTTGGTGGATTTTCGAAAAAAATTGAATTTTTAGAGGTTTAATAAATTGATTATCTTGACAGAAATAGCACCTTTGAAATTTTAGAAGTTTTACCGTATGTTGGTTCAGTTTTGTGTCAGATATAAGTATTTTAATTTAGGCACTTCATTTTTCACACGCCACTGACGTGTCAGTTTGAAAGGGGGTGAAACTTATGATTATAGAAGTGTCAAACATGCAATAAATATGTCATTTTGGAGATATCAGTTTTTACCATGTGATACAAAAATACAATTGATCAATAACTCTATAATTTCAGGAAAAATGACATTTAAAAATGTCTTGTCATTACGCAAAAACATCTAATAATGTGTAAACTTAAAGAAAACTCCGACCATTCATTTTCTAATGCAGTAATCTCCCAACTTGTTGGTATACCACATTCATACATTTGAATGAATGTGTGGTCAATGAAAAATTCAGTTTTATAAATGAATAAATAAAATTAAATTGAACAAGTCTTGACCCATATGGCACACATGACTAACATGCGGGTTTACCAGGTTAACACCATGCACTGGTCATAATATTATGGGAAGGAGCGAGGTGGACAGAAACTGGATGTGTCAACTGTCTGACCAAGAGAAATACAATAATTAGTTTTATTATTTATAAATATTTCAAGTTGCTGTAGTTTGGATAAAACCTTGTGATGGGTGGGATTTATCTGCTAAATATAGACAACCAATGAAATGTTGCATCGCTGCACTAGAAGTAACGCTTGATAAATTTAAACACATAACGTGTATACTTCGCTGAGTGTTAGGAAAGATGTGCCACATTATTGGATGCAAACTTTTGCTATGGAAGCTTCAATGATTGGTCAAAACGCCCGCCTAGAGACGATTGTCGTAAATAGAAGTGATTCCAGGGTATTTGATTGTTGGCGGTGTCATTATACCCTGGATTTCGAGGATGACTAGACCCTTGTACAGGATCAACACTGGCTCTTCTGGTCTTCTCTTAAATATTGTTGCAGGCATTTACAATGTATACAAGAAATTGTGCAGCATTAGGATGTTGAGGAGAGTCCAGCAGCATGCAGATGGGATTGCACTACAGAGTGGATAAAGGTATCAAAACATGCTTGACTACATAATTTCATTGTGAAGAGAGATGTCAGTTAAATCAAAGTCTGCCTTTATATGTACAGTTCGAGGTTCAAAATTGCCAGAAAAATTTCAGCGACATTACTACACGTCATCTGAAACCAGTCGGTGGTGCTTCTATTATCTGTTGTGGGTCATAACAATTCACACTGAACTCATTAATATATAATAAAAATTTCAAATCGAAAAAAAAATAATTACTTTCTGACGTGTTTGAATTTTTGAAAATTAGTGAACTTTAATAAAGTTAGAATTCAAAAGTTTGGAAATTGTCACCAAAAATTAAGTGAAAAATTCAAAATTTTGGAAACTGCTGAAGGTAACAATCAACATGTTTTGAAGTTTTAGAAGTTCGAAATTTGGAAGTTTTACCATGACCATATGTGACCTATGTGATTGCCAATGTGCCGGCAGTGTCCTCAAGTTTCATTGGTTGATTGTCAAACTGCACGTTTGTGGTGGGACCAATCAACATACATGGTGGAGACATGCCTCCCAGCACAAATTTGATCATTATGACCCATGCAAGGTGAGAGAAGCGCAATCAATCATGGATTTCTGACGATGATTTCCACAATATAAGGGTTCTTCCTCCAAACTGAACAAAAGTTATCCAAAAAAGGCAGTAAGTCTGGCCATTGCATGCCCCAAAGTTATGAAAGAGAGAGAGAGGGAATAAGAGAGAGATAGAAGCCAAGGAACAGAGTATTAAAAAGGTGTCAGAAACTGCTTCTGTTACCTTTTATTAAAGAGATATTGTACATCTCCATAGATAACATCAGCGGGAAGAGGAAAACCAGAGGACATATCAGCTAGGAAATTTCGCCGAGGCTTCTGGGATTTCCCTGACTTAGACGATTCAGGTAGACTAAAATGCAAAAAAATAGGACTTGAAACGTGCTTAAAAAATTGAAGGAATAATCAATGGTGGGAAGAGAAACATTTTTCATGCTGGACAAATCGGAAAAAACAACAGAAACTGGGACAGATGGTTTTACATTTAAGAAATATATATTTACTGAGTGATTAAATGTTTTTCGGCATAATTTAGGTAGATTATGTGGTTAAATATCCACAGGTAATTTATGAACATAATTAAGATGACCCATGCTGAATTCAAACCTCCTCCTGCCAAAGCTTATGCATTACTCCACCATGCTGTCATATATTGCCAATATAAAACTGAAATGCATTATATTTGATCAGACAATGCCCCAAAAGCCTTTAATACTGTCATGTATTTAATGTTGGTGTCTGGGTTCCATTCCCAGACTGAAAGAAAGTGACTGATTTTGGACTTTGCGTGGTTTTCAGCAATCTTTCAGCCATATCACCACGGTCCCAGGCTGAAAGTGAGTGAGTGATCTGGGATTTTTTGTGGTTTTCAGCAATCTTTCAGCCATATCACCACGGTCCCAGGCTGAAAAAGGGGTACCAGAGCTGAATCTGAACCTACAACCTGACAGATGATACACTGCACTATCCCACGCTACTGAAGATAAAATACCAAGTCCTCTCTTGCCATGGATTAGAACCCAGGACTTCTGGTTTCTTGGCAAGAACTGACACTCCTCCAAAAGTGCTTATACACAACTTCAATCTCAGGAAACTTACAAAACATACAGCTTTAATTAAACTACAAACTAACACAAACAGCTTTAAAAATAATTCCTACTTCAATTCTTTGACTGCCATATTCCATACTATTCGTTAAGAGCTACAACCTCAACTACTTGTTACAACGTATCAATGTCAACGGCATACTCTATATGCACCCTATATTTTCCTTATCAAACGCAGGTTAAACTGTAAATAAATAAACATTAATATCTTATCAGACCCAACATAAAACTGCACCAGATAGTTCGGGAGGCAATGTGCATCTTTACTGGATTGTTATGTCTCCCAAGCATGATTTATACTGCTCAAGATCTGCCATCAAAGTTGGCGTTATCGGCAGATGAGGTCTACCAAACCCTAAACAATTTTATAGTTTGGGTTGCGGGGGATATGTATTTATTATTATGCACCAATTACGGAGCTCATATTGTGTTACCAAGGTCTACGAGCCTATTACACTTGCTGACACTTGGCCTTGCTAACATATCAGATACTGCTTCCCTTAGAACATATATTAAGTCGTTAATTCAATATTTATGAATAACAATTTGTCAACATTCTACAGAGATGTCTTATACTTTGATCAGAGGAATAAATAGGTGAAGATTTAAGATGAACTTAATTTCATAAATTCTTTAATTTGTATTTTCGTTCAGTTCTGAAAGACATGTTTTTGATAAGCAAATCTACTTCCCTAACCAATGTTATAAGAATATTAAATTTGTAATGAATATGGATGTAAGAGAGAAAGCATGATGGAAGAGAGTCTTGTTTGACAGCCTGACGTCTGCCAGTATTTCACTGATTTTTCCTGCTGTGTTTTGGTCAACTGATTTCTACTATGATTGCTCTGCCCCTCTTCATTGGTTCAGGGATGGTGCAGTGGTTAGGGTGTCGGCTCAACAATCTGCCAGCCTTGGTGGTTGTGGTTAGAGTCCCACCCTGGGCACCTCTCTTTTAGTCCGGAGAGACAGGAGCCCCAACACCGAGGTGATGTTGGTGAGACCATGGTGATGTGGCTGAAAGATTGCCGAAAACCACGTAGAACGCCAAATCACTGACTCACTCACTCACTTCATTAAATGGTTCTACGTGTCACTACAGAGGATGCTTTTTTCTACAAGGTACCTACTCAGGTATAATCTCATCGGGAGCTGTGTGGGTCACGTTGTAGCCGGCCTCCTGCAAATGGTTGATTATTGTGTTGTTGCCCAAGAAGTGACCTGAAAGAAAACAGAAGTAACCAATGACTTGAATACATCGTTTCAACCAATGACTTGAGTACATCGTCACAACCAATGACTTGAGTACATCATCACAACCAATGACTTGTGTACATCGTCACAACCAATGACTTGAGTACATCGTTACAACCAATGACTTGAGTACACTGTTGCAACCAATGACTTGAGTACACCATTACAACCAATGACTTGAGTACACCATTACAACCAATGATTTGAGTACGTCATTACAACCGATGACTTGAGTACACCATTACAACCAATGATTTGAGTACGTCATTACAACCGATGACTTGAGTACACCGTTACAACCAATGATTTGAGTGCTTCATTACAACCGATGACTTGAGTACACCGTTACAACCAATGACTTGAGTATATTGTCACAACCAATGACTTGAGTACATCATTACAACCAATGACTTGAGTACATCGTTACAACCAATGACTTGAGTACATCATTACAACCAATGACTTGAGTACATCGTTACAACCAATGACCAGAATACAAGCTTTATTTTGCAGGGACAATCTTTCAGCCATAACCAAACAAGATGTTACATTGTTCAGGCTGTATAACCAGGGTGTGAAATGATTGGCTGCCCACCCACCCCAACAGGTAAACACTCGATGAGACAGGTTGGTAATAGACCTTCCCGCTTCTTGTGACAGGTGTAAAGATTTGCTTCTATGTTTCTAAAGGCCACACAGGGTGAAGATCAAATAAAGCTTAGATACATATATATGCATACAGAATGGTATAAGGAGGAGATGAGGTGAGCATGTCTGATATCACCACGGTAATCATTCTACCATGACATGACATGCTGTGTCAGCGGCAACACAAGGAGATGAAACTCAAACAGTTTTAAATACACCACACATGCTAGCCTGTTTAAAGCTGAAGAAAGGAAAAACTCCGAGTAATAAAGTGCAGCATTTTCTTGTTATTAGCCTACTGACTAGACGATAGTCTAAACAATAAAACATCTGAAGGAACTTGATGGTGCCATCGTTCTCTCTATCGTTCTCCATCTCCGAGCTACGGGTGCAATGTAAGTTTTTCTTGTTAATTTTTCACATTGTGTGCATATATTTGAAGGTTTGTTGAGCGGCCCCAAAAATAAGTGAGTGAGTGAGTGATTTGGGGTTTTACGTGGTTTTCGGCAATCTTTCAGTCACATCACCATGGACTCACCAACATCACGGCGGTGTCGGGGCTCCTGGCTCTTCGGGTTGAAAGAGAGGTGCCAGGTGGGACTCGAACCACAACCGCCAAGGCTTGCAGATTGCTGGGCCGACGCGCTAACCACGGTGCCATCCCTGCACCCCCCCCCCCTAACATAAGAAGACTGGACAACATCATACACATAAACTCTTTACTGCAGGTTTCACCACATCAAATCATCCAGCTCTGGTGAAGCATGCTTTTCACCTGCATTAAACCCATTGTGTGTGAGATCACCGATAATACAGCAAGTAGCACTGTGAAAAGCAAATATGAAAAGAGCTGAAGCACCAGTGGACAAAACAATGTAAGAAAGGCTGGAGCATCCGTGGACAAAACAATGTGAGAAAGGCTGAAGCACCAGAGGACAAAACAATGTAAAAGGCCGGAGCACCAGAGGACAAAACAATGTAAAAGGCTGGAGCACCCGTGGACAAAACAATGTGAGAAAGGCTGGAGCACCAGAGGACAAAACAATGTAAAAGGCTGGAGCACCAGGGGACAAAACAATGTAAGAAAGGCTGGAGCACCCGTGGACAAAACAATGTAAGAAAGGCTGGAGCACCAGGGGACAAAACAATGTAAGAAAGGCTGGAGCACCCGTGGACAAAACAATGTGAGAAAGGCTGGAGCACCCGTGGACAAAACAATGTGGGAAAGGCTGGAGCACCAGGGGACAAAACAATGAGAAAGAGGTTGGAGCACCAGGGGACAAAACAATGAGAAAGAGGTTGGAGCA
>JAUELE010236094.1:0-11702 GCA_031471655.1 Diodora aspera
TGTTGCCCCGGGGTTTCGGTTTTAAAACGCACTTTACCACCCCCCCCCCCCCCCCCCCCGGCGCGGTCATGCTACATGGCTTGCACTGTCAGACGACGGAAGACTGTACCTCATAATTACCTTTACATCCCCCCATCCCCATTCCATCCCCGGCAGAAAGTCAGTTGCTTTTTGGAGACGTCAGCATAGATGCACCAGCCGCAGTATCAACTGATTTTTAATACTCGGTTTCTGTGATGTCGGAACAGATTACATCAATTTTCAACATCTGTCATTTACGTAAGCTTGTTTTTTAACTCCAGATGTATTCACACTGTTTGAAATGTACACTGTTTGATATCATACTCGGTAAAAACGCCCCGCCCCAGCTGATAAAGTGTTGGTATCACGTCTTGAGCAAGTGTGCGGAACTTTATGGCTGTCCTCTCACAGGTGTCGTGTCGATTTATTTCGCATCATCTACAAAAAACGTCCTACGACTGCTTTGAATATTAATCACTGTCAAAAACAACCAGCAAAAGCCAAATTTCATTACAGCCGTTATGACTTTGTGATTCAAGTATTCAAATATTAAGTCAAGTATTAGTCTAAGAAACTTCTAATTTGTTTTTATTTAATATGTTTCCTCTTTATTCTTCATCTACAACAGTTCATCCCATACTACTGCCCGGAGTGGTTTTCGGAAACTGGTATGGCGTCAGGACATGAAAGGACATGTGGGTTCTATAGGTACCCAATGCTTATCAAACAAGACATGAGAACTTTCTCTTTTCTATCTCTGATTTCCATTTTTCGTTTGGTTCCGTCTTCGGGTGGTTGGTTGCACTAACAACAAACACACTGAATTAATAACAAAAATCAACACCAGAATTTTACTAAACCCTAAGAAGTTATAATGCTTTGTTAGAGTATTTACAGGCTTTAAAAATAGGCTATACAGCCATATGGTTTAGTGATGAGTGAGTGGATGTTAAAAACCAAATGTGATTGTACGTGTAAACATAAAAATTATGTCTTGTCTTAAGTAAAATCGAATTAAAGTGCTTTGACTTGACTGTCAGCAGTCTCAAGGTTTGATTTCTCAGTTTCCTATATAATCTAAATATAAACTGAACTGAGTCTTTGTCTTCTACCAAATTTCAGAAGATCCATTTCCTAGGTTCCTAGACTTACAGTTTTAATGACTTGACAAGTCGCAAAGGGTGCATATAATGCAACAGATACAGGCTAATGCAATACATATATATTGAAGTTCAGTTCTTGCAATGATTAAGTGATTATATATGTACTGGGCTTGTTTTGGACTCTTTGTCCAGACGCAACCTTCCTTAAGCTTTCTTTTGTTGGTTGTCAAAACTAAAGTCGAAACACTCATCGATATAGCGCACAACAAGAGGCCATAGTACTCCTCCAGAATGAATTTCATTTATAAGTCTTACGAGTATAGTCAGCAGGGTCTAAGGAAACGCGGGGCCCAATTGGAGGCTTATTTGACGAGACCCATTGGGAGATACATTTGCGGGCCCAGTTGGAGGTACATTGGCAGGGTTCAATTGGAGGCTACATTGGCGGGGTCCAATTGGAGGCTACATTGGCAGGATCTAATTGGAGGCTACATTAGCTGGGTACGTTGCTGGACCCACAGTTGGAGGCTACATTGGCAGGGCCCAAATGGAGGCTACATTGACGGGGTTCAATTAGAGGCTACATTGGCAGGATCTAATTGGAAGCTACATTGGCAGGATCTAATTGGTGGACCCACAGTTGAAGGCTACATTGGCAGGATCTAAACGGAGGCTACATTGGCGAGGTCCAATTGAAGGTTACTGTGTCGGGATCCAAAAAGCACAGAAAGGAAAGATTACCCAGTGCGGGGCCCTTTTAAGCGCGGGTCCGGTTGGGAACAATCGATCCAATCGGCTTGCACCCGGCCCTGTGAGTCAGGCTTGAATAGATGGAGTCTCGTCATTGACGAAGATGTGTTTCACTGTTCTATGGTTTTACTCAGTCCCTTACAAGTCTTTTTACATGCAATACACGATATGTCCAGGGATGTGTTTCATGAGCTTTTATATACCAAATCTGCGTGTTTCCGAGGTACTAATACCTGGTTGTGATCCTTGAAACCATGCCGCATATTGTCCGAAGTCAAGCAACTTCACCAGTGACTTGGAAAACACTTTTACAGAACGTTGATAGAAGAAAACGTCAGCACTAAACGCCTGGGTGGAATCCCAGATTTTAAAGAAATTCTCCAAAACAATTTATTGCTCTCTCGCCATGAGACAGCAGACAGTCTGGCGTCACTGTGTTCCCTGGAGGCCCCTCCTTTCCTTTCTCTTCACCTGCCTGTGATAAGTCTATGGTTATACAAACACACTCATTCATGTGAACATAGACATACACACGTAACTGCATAGAGGTGATAACAGTGAAAGAGGGATGGTAGATGACAGACAGACATGCAAACAATGGGTACGCAGACTTAACATATATGCACGTGCACGTGCGAACAATTGAGGCATATATACGTGTATATATACTGTATATACTTTATACGTTCATAGAGACAGATAGACACACAGGCGGGTTTGCAAGACACACAAAAACAAGACCGTGAAAACATTGCCAACCAGTGACAGGCAACAGACATCCAACTAATGTATACGCGAACTTAATAACAATAATAATAATAATTATAACAATGTGTACACTTAGATTGCGCCTGATCCATGCGGCAGCATGCTCAACATTATTATCCCATTCATTGGAACAATGAACCACCCACAACATTCGTCCACACCCAGGGGAGTATACAACCCAAGCTGCCAGTTAGGCGATAGAAGGTTAACTTTGACATTACCATCACTTTCCGACCAGGTACCCAGTTTCAGCTGTGTGGACTGAGACAATGTTTGTAAAGCACCTTGTCGAAGGGTACAACACATGGGCACATCAACTTACATGCAGACAGAGATACATGTAAAAAATGTTCACGTGTTTTCGCACGATCATGAGCATCCATCCATCCAAATATACATACATACATAATATATACATATATTGATAATAATTAAGTGTTTTTTTCTATAGCGCCAACACCAATTACTACAAGCAATTGCTACAACATATGTATCATCTTTAGTATATACACCATGGACAAGAAAAATAAAACTACAGTTCATATGAATAGTGACTTCAATGGAGCATGTTTGACCTGCAGTCAAACACGTATACATGAATATATCGGAAAACATCTGAGTACCAACCAGGCATTTTTTATCATAAGCCACTTCGGTATAATAATAACACGTCAGATCGTACTAACTACGTCGTTAACAAGCGTTTTGTATACAATATCAAACGACATGTTTCCGCAGTAGCAAGACTAAGATGAACGGCGCCGCTTTCGTCTGTTTATTTGTGTAATTAATCTCTCTCTCCACAGATCGTTCTCTCCAACACTTCCCACCTGTTGAAATTATCCTTTCGACTTCCTGCCTGATTTAATTAACTTCACTGATAATGAAGGCAGATGATTTGGAAGCTCGAGATAAAGACGTCGGTCTGAGACGGCCGATGGTAACGATGTCTGATTGTAACAAATTAACATAACGAATATGTCTGGTCATAATATTTGCGCTCGTGCTTCACCTGTGTCGATTACCACAAAACATCCGATTTTCTATGCTTCAGATTTACAAACAGAAATGTGGTTTGAATTTATTTGTTGTAAAATAATCATAATGAGTGAACTAATAAAAACACACGTGTGAATATTGTTTTTGTTTAATCCAAGGGAGGTTATGACTGTGTGGGTGAGAATGGCGTTTTACTTTATGGAGTTCAGAAAACGTGCAAATCAAGTGTTTTGATGTTCAGATGTTTTACATTAATACATATATTTATTTTGCATTTTATTTGGTAAATTGTATTTTGTTTTATTCTCTATTGCTTATGTATCTTTGTTGTGCAATCTTTTATTATATTTATTTTCCTTTAATGTATCAAGACTATGTTAGAGGTAGATAATTCTTCACTAGAAATAGTGACGCAAAGCTATACTTATAGCAAAAGAGGTATCTTCGTAGAAATTAAAATTGAGTTTCAGTTTTTTTGTGCCTTAAAGATGCGCCAAGTGTCGGTCAGTGTTTCAGATGTGCAAGTCGGACGTTCCGTCGTTTACAGGAGATTTAATAACGATACATTACCATTATATTTTACAGCCAATAGCTGAACCCTAGACAACTTAAAGTATTTCTATTTTTATTAGTCCCCCGCCGGACACCGGAAGGGGACTATAGGAATGCGTTTTGTCCGTCCTTCCGTCCGTCCTTCGGTCCTTCCAGATTCTTGGCCTGCCCATATCTTCCAAACTACTTGTAACATTTACATCAAATTTGCTACACATGTTTATTATAGCCTAACAGTGTGTCATGTGAAAGAATTTTTCCGATCCAAAATATACTTTAGGTTTTCGTGCAAAAAACTTAGAATTTGAAGGATTTCTGTGAAAACGTCTTGTCCGGTCCCTATCTTCCAAAGTACTTGTTACATTTTCACTAAAGTTGCTGCACATGTTCATTATAGCCTAACAAAGTGTCATGCGAAAGAATTGTTCCGATCCAAAAATATTTGTTTGATTTTTAGGCAAAAACTTAGAATTTGAAGGAATTCTGTGAAAAAGTCTTGTCCCATTTGATTTGCCCCAACCATTGAAGGCATATGATCCCATTTGATCTGCACCAGCTCTTAAAGAAATATGATCCGTTTTGATCTGCACCAACGTTTGAAAATATATGATCCCATTTGATCTGCACCAACCCTTGAAGATATAATATTATGATCCCATTTCATCTGCACCAACCCTTAAAGATGCATGATCCTATTTGATCTGCACCAACCATTGAAGACACATGGTCCAATTTGATCTGCACCAACCATTGAAGGTATATGATCCCATTTGATCTGCACCAACCATTGAAGATATAATATTATGATCCCATTTGATCTGCAATAACTATTGAAGATATAATGTTGTGATCCCATTTGATCTGCCCTAAATGTTGAAGGTATATGGTCCCATTTGATCTGCACCAACCCTTGAAGGTATATGATGCCCTTTGATCTGCACCAACCCCGAAGATATAATATTATGATCCTATTTGATCTGCCCAAACCCTTGAAGGTACATGATTCCATTGGATCTGCACCAACCCCTGAAGATATAATATTATGATCCCACTTGATCTGCCCAAACCCTTGAAGGTATATGATCTTATTTGATCTGCACCAACACTTGAAGGTATATGATCCTATTTGATCTGCACCAATCCTTGAAGATATAATAGTATGATAGTAGGAAGATATATGATCCGTTTTGATCTTCACCAATCCTTGAAGGAATGTGATCCCATTTGATCTGCTTCAACCCTGGAAGTATATGATCCCATTTGATCTGCTCCAACCCTTGAATGTACATCAGCCCATTTGATCTGCCCCAACCCTTGAATGTACATCAGCCCATTTGATCTGCCCCAACCCTTGAATGTACATCAGCCCATTTTATCTGCACCCACCCTTGAAGATATATATTCGAATTTGATCTGAACCAGCCAGTCATTGGAAGGTCCTCTTCTCTCCGTCAGTTCAATATGTTTTATGTGTCCACTCCAGTATGACCAATCATTTTGCTGCCAGAGGAGAGCCGCCATCACAAGCTGAAAATTGTAAATTTGATGCAGTAAAACCTGCAGCTAGATTAGCACCTAACTCGTCCGTTCTTTATGTCACAGGTCTAAGTGATATAAATTCCGTTTTTCTTTACTTTGGTTAGAGTGTTTTTTTGACATCTGTTCAAAATGGAGCACAGCCCCTTGCTCAGTCAATCATTTAGGAAAGACAACGCTTTTTTTAAACCAGACCAAATTCACCTAAACCACAATATAAGCCCCCGGCGCGTGTTTGACACAATCTAAAAGTTCATCAGGCAGTGGGGCAAAACGCGTTAATTCTGTTATCAGTATACAACTGCTTTCCGAATTATTTGTAACACCCACTTATCAGATGGTCGCGAGTGTGTTGGTACATATTCCCAGATTAGTAGATATCCTTGTCACGGGGAATTACCTCCGTACATAAAGAGTGAAAAACAAAGGGAGAAAAACAGAGTTGTGAAATATGTTCTTGTATGTCAAGGGAGATTTCGATGTACCTGATAACTCCCAATGCTCTGATCACTGACAACTTTTTAAGCATGTTAAAAGGAGATTGTGTCTGTTAAAATTAGCTTTTAACTTCTGTCTGTTCTAAGTTGTAGCTAGTACACTGTTATCGCCTAAGCTATTGGTGTATAGTTAGATAACTATGTAGACTCCTTACTTGTGTCAGGAATGTTATATGTCTTATTTTAATACCATTATAAACTCTAAAAAAAATCGAAAATGCTACAAGCAGTCCAGATACAATCTGTCTTTCGCAGAATTTACTTTATCTGTGTTAAGCTGAAGGGTGTGGTTTACTGTAGACTTGTGTCAAGACCCTGAGTCAAAACATAGAAACATGAACATCTCACTCTAGCATAACAATCTCTGCTTATTATAGTCCCAGTAATATTAACCTGCCTTTGATTTAAAATATTAGACTTTCATCAAGTCCCTGTGACTCAGTTGATGCTATAATTCTTACTGATATCCCTTTAATTAGCCTTCCAGTCACAGGGAGCATGGATCGAGAGGGTAACACATTACCGATATACATGTATATATACTAGTAGTATATTAATTAAAAGTCAACTTATTTTACGTTGCCTTTACCACAACTCCCTTTGTTTTTCACTCTTTATGTACGGAGGTAATTCCCCGTGACAATCTTACAAAGGAGTACTAAACTGAAAAGACTGCTTGACAATACGAAAATTATTAACAGCCTCAGTCAGCCAAACAATTTAAAACGTATTCTAACGTCTTCAAAATTTACGAAGAACATTACCACTCCGTCTGTATTAAAATATGGGGACAAGAGATGTAAGCTATGTCCCGACCTCATTGAAGGCAATGAATTTGAAATTAACCCCACCCAAAAACATGCAATCAAATGTAACATGAATTGCAAAACCAAAAATGTTATTTACATGATGATCTGTCAGGGATGTGGTGAAAAATATATCGGGGAAACAGAACTTAAATTAAATGTTCGGATGAACCTTCATCGCTCACAAATTGCTAATCCCTGATTAAACAGATGCATCCCTGTCAGTGGGCATATCGATGAATGTGGTGGAGGCAAGTTAAAAGTAATGCCTTTATTGAAAATATGTGTCGACGATTCCACACTTCGTTGAACAAAAGAGAGCAGATTAATTGAAATGTATAACCCTTCACTGAATGCGAAATAGATGATGTATATTTATAATGAATGTTCTTACAAAAGAAATGTATACGTATGTGTGGTTTTACTCATTATGTAAACAATATGAACGTTATATAATGATTCACCTGTGTACTGAAGTTAGAGTTTACATATTAATGTATAATATGTACATATTATTTCAATTTTCAATGGCATAATTGTATTTATCTGCATTTGTCCTAATGTCGTTACTGCTTTTGTCATATGACGTCATCACCATTGTGACGTCTCAATTAATGATGTCAATAAACTGGTCAGTTATTAAATGTCCATCTGAAGAGGCGAACACGCCGAAAGTATACTAATACCTCAGTTATTCAATGCATGACCTCAAAACGTCATCTTCGCTAGCCAAGGCTTTGGTGATTTGCAAATGCTACTCATAAGCCTTGGCGTACGTCGTCTGCATAGATCCGGTCAACATTGATTGGAGAGTTGCGGTGTGTGCTGCATCCAATGAAATTGCGCGACTTATTTATAGCTTCTTCGTAGTCTACCATGGTCGCGTGCATTATTGTCGCCATCGCAACCATATAATGTATAAAAACCGTTATTTGATTGGCTACTTCGCATTGCTGGATTGCCGTTCTTGTTTGACCTAGAAACAGAGGGCAACAGGTGTGACCGGCTCAATGCAGACGACGTACGCCAAGGCTTGTGAGTAGCATTTGCGAATCACTAAAGCCTTGGCTAGCGAAGATGTCAAAACGTCGGCAAGCTGCTGTTGGGTTGCTGGTCGATGGCCGCTGAGATTTCCATGAATAATACACAAGTCTCATCCGTTGATTGCCGCAAATGTCGCCCTAAACCGACACACTGCCTCCACGATACAGATGGACTTCTTGAATGCAGCATGGCGCCAAAAGTTCCCCTCTTCGACGGTAAACTCGGGCATAACCAGCGTTGTTAAACAGGTTTAAACCTGCTTTAATCAGTACAAAGGACTCTCTGCCAGTTACGGACCTGCCGACGTCCTACTCTCCTGGCCCACTGCAGTCTTTGACGTGGGTGTTCCAAGGTCAAAACCATTCCAGGCAAGAATTGGCGAGCTCTTGATACCTGCGCCACGTAGTTGGGCGTCAACAGATACGTGTCCTAACGCAGGTGCTGTCATGTCCTTCGTCGTGACTAACCTGTTGCGTATTATCGTAAGTGCACAGACGCCGGTCTTCCTGTGGCGTCATGGCCTGGCCTGGCCTGCGTACTGTCAGGCTTTCCTCTCTCTCTCTCTCTCTCTCTCTCTTCAGTGCTTCTTTCATTATCTGTGATAATTAAATACTGATTCGTTGCCTTATATACCAATTCTACACATGCGTTCTTACGACTACCAGGAAAACCTGTTGGTCGAATTTTCGCCACTGCACTTGCATCGTTACAATCGATGTGTTGGGTTTTGGAGAAGGGTGTTGTAGTGTTAAGGCAACCCTTGTGAGCCTAATACCTGTTTGCTCACTTTGACATATTATGAGTGCATACTTTGTTTTGCCATGAGTTTATTTGCAACCTCATGAGCCCAACCAGAGCGACAGCAGCCACATTTTGAAAAGCACACACATGTCTTTTTGTCTTTAGTGAAACTTTGAGCTCTTCAGTGTCAGCATTTATATGTATCTAATACGTAACAATAACTGACCCCCATTTCCTGTTCCTCTCTAAAATAGTTCATGTTGTTTTATTGATCGTTGAACGTTGTATATTATATAATTGCACGTCATGTGTCGAGAACAGATGCGCATGTATACATTAACGAGTTAAGCGTCTTGTCATGTAAAACTCGGTAAGATTACTTCATTTTTGAGGTTTCTGTGATTCTTCTGTTTATTTCCGCTGCCCGGTTTGCCCTGCTAAGTTAATAATATATGTATATAATCACTCCTTCCTGATCTCAGTTTGATGTCTACATTAGTTGTGTAAGACACACTAACGGTGTGTCGCTGGAATGGCCGGTCGTTGGAAATCTGAGACATACATGTAATATTATTTACAAAGTATTACTAGTATCTTTATTGCAGCTCCAGGAAATTATGATGCAATCGTTATTATAAGCGACTATAATGACGTCCATGATTGCATCCTATCCCTGTGACATTTGTTTTCCAGCAAAACCAATAGTTAAATATCATTACCTCACATATCCTGCTTGTTTGTAGATACTGAATTTTCTGTGTCATAAATAGTTATACACGTTAAAACATATCATGGGCAAATACGAGATGTAAAAGCTAATATAACGTTTGTGCATTTAATTGGTTTGCACACATGGCGAAGCCGAGGTCCAAGTTTCTGTAAATATTGCTCTCTCGTCAATATTGCGCGACTTTCTGCAAAATTTATAAAAACTGAGTGTCGCCATCACGAGTTGAGAGAAAAGGTGAATTTCGATGTCATTATAAAGCAAAGGAGTGCCTTAAATGCAAAGAGGGACATATTGTGGCATTGATAGTTCAATTAATATATTTATGTCGTATTGATACGTGTCTTAACCACCTATTTGATCCACCCAGTACATCATATCTTTTAAATCAGACCATGTTATGTGTGCAACTAATCTTCTTGACAAAACAGGAAATGATAGTTATATTTGATAGGGTAGATTACTGACTATAATCCTTACCGGGTTATGCTCTTAAACATATATAACGTATAAACAGCAAGACTGAAGCGACCATTGGACTTTAATGGGGAGGGTTGGAAGATGTTTTTCGTACAAGCTATTGTTTTATTGCATAGTATGAGAGTTTGCTTGCTTGCTTAAATAATGACAGATGTATAAACAAAACATGAAAAGCCTAAAGTGAAAGTTACAAGGAATGTGTGTTTCCCATATTTCTTTCTGCGAATATGTTGTCATGATACAATTCAACTACAAAGTGAAAACATAAAACACGTGTATTATATGACTATCTCTGCAGTCGATATATTTTTTAATCGTGCATGACTTGTGCAATTTATTTTCCCCATATTCTGTGCAAACTATTTACATGTTTGTCAATGTAGCGAGCAGCGACCCCATGACCTCGGCCAGGACAAACGAGTTTAAAGATGACTGGCCCCAAGGATCACATTCAGACCAGTCCCAGCCCAATCCATAATGAGTATTCCTCCACGCAGGTATCGGTCCAAACGCGTGCCTCTGTGGAAATAACCCCAAACAGATGTCTTCCTGTGACATTTTCCACATCACTATACTTACATGTTGGTCCACTCGTATCTCGCCATCGATTACATAATTACAGATAAGAGTTCCATTCAAACACATTGAACCGACTTCAAAATATGTTCGCCATTTATTAGAAAGATAATTCATCAGTCATCGATCACAAATGACATTTATGAACATATTTCAGCTATGCATATAATTATATGATGCGAGTTTCCATTGCTTGGATGCTTTGCAAAACACAAATATTGATTGTAAGTGTTGTAGTCAACGAAGGCCATGTCAGGAACACATCTCCGCTCTGCAAGCTGTTAGGTTTGCGGTTCCATTCGTGTCCAACGTCTTATTTAGGGTCGCCGGTTAAACAATCTGCCAACCGTGGCGGTGGTGGTTCGAGTCCCGCCCGGGCACTTTTCTTTCAGCCCGAAGAGACAGTGATGTTGGTGAGATCATTGCGATGTGGAATGATTGCCGAGAACTACGTAAAACCCCAAATCACTCACTCGCTTCTGTAGGGTTGAGGTGAGGGCTAAGATCTGGAGTAGTTTTATTTAAGACACTTAAGGCAACGAGACAGGAAGTAAGCCATGAGAAAGGACATTAGAATCAAGAATATAGCATTGAACATAGACGGCGTGTTCTATGAATATATATTCACTTTTTGATTGTGGCTCTTACATGTATGTATCACCATGATCAATGCAGTTGTAATGCAGGCTTACAAGAACATGTAGACTGTGTAACGCCTTTCCGCTGCTTGCATTGTATACATAATTTGATCGTTGTGATTAAACCACACATTTGAGCATAACATGGACCGATTGTTATTTTTCTGCAAATCATCTAATTTTAACAAAGTCCACTTATAGTGCAATACACGTACTAGTTATACCCCCGCTACGAAGTAGTCGGGGGTATATAGCGCTCAGCGCGTCCTTCCGTCCGTCCGTCCGGTTCCTCGCGTAGCACATTTACTTTTTATGAAACTTTTAATGAAACTTCACACATGCAATGTCCAAATAGGGAAAATGTGCCTTTTGGGGGTTTCGGTCAGGTCCTAGCTCATTTGCATAATTTATTCACGTTTTCCTATATTTGGACTTTGAATTTTGTTCCACCCGTAACTCAAATA
>JAUELE010236105.1:0-20400 GCA_031471655.1 Diodora aspera
TAATTTTTTTATTTTTAATAAATTCAGCAATACGATTGGTATAAAATATCAATATCGAGTATTTTAAAATATAAATCATAAAATTTCAAATATTTTACTCAAAAATACACTGAACTGCTGGACCAGTTTGATATTTTTGGATCTAGGAGTTCATTATTATTGTTTTGTTGTTATTGTAATTATTAATCGTTGTTTAATCTGTTTTTGTATTCTTCCTGGTTTTATATACTGAGACTGGCATGACACAGAGAAAATTAAGGATACAAATATGTTATAGTTCTGATGTCTTTATTCTTGTTCCTGTTAGTCACATAAACCTGTATGATAGTCATAATCAAGATCCATGTCACGCCCATATGTTTGGCACTACACTTTCACAACGTCTGTCTTCCTTCACAATCTGTGTGCTTATATTGATCCGGGATTGCCCGAGCAGTAAAATACCTTTTATGTGTTACTAAAAATAACTCAGTGAATCACATCTGATGACAAAACGTCCGCATATCTAAGGTCACCCAAGGTGTGCTTTTTGTTGACTTGGGGTCCAACTTTTGGTTGTGGACAATTAATCAGCACTACATAGTCTATGTTAAACCCACCTCCAAACTCCTAGTCATGATTTTGAATATATTTTCTCGTTGTCCATTGAATTATTTGCATTGAAATGTCAACATTTGTCCTGGATACGTGCATATGAATAAAAAAAACTGTCCTGAATTTAGAAGCTGGATTTAAATGGAGGTCACTTTGATTAAGTTTGACTGCTTTAAAATGTTATTGAAAAAATGAATCGTCAACTGTGAAGACAAATTAATTGATTGAGTTATTTTACATTCCAGAATAGTATCTATGAGTAGATCATGCTGATAAACATTCCATGTAAGTTCAACTTCTCTTTAATAGGTAATTTTTTTAAAAAAGAAAAGTGGAGAATATAGTGTAGTTGAAAAACAAGAGTATTGACTATTGATGGTGAAATTTGCTATTGGTAAATTTAGGAACCTGATATTATTTTTAAATCAATTTTGTAAATCATGAATCAAGGGTATTGTTATGTGTCAATGAGTTTTTAAACAAGTATTTAAGAATTTTAGAAACAAAAAAGTAAATAGGAAGTTTGAAGAATTCATAGTTATAGAGAATCGCAACTGTGAGAAATTTGTTACTCATGAATTAAAAATAATGCAACAACTGTATTTACACAGTTGAATGTAAATCGTGATGTCAGGCCGCGAGATTAGGAAAAGGTGCTTTATTTATATATTATCTGTAAGCGACATATATGGGAAAGCAAAGCATAGCCAAACCCTGTGGTTGGATGCATGGGCGAATCAGTTGCCACTGTCGTACGACATGTTCATTGTGACAACCCGTCCCATTCAGATGTATCTTTTGATGAGCACTGTCAACAATCCAATCATTTGTGGGCACACACCGGAGGCTTTTTTTTAGCGTTCAGTGAATGAATTATATGCAGAGAATTTGCCACTGGCTCGAGACAGGCAGACGAATACGGGTATTCTGGATTATCGGACGACCAGTGTAGCTGACAGGAAGGACAATTCCACCTGGAAACACATTTATTGATTATTGAAGAATCTCCATCTGTGGAAATCATGTAGGTGACAGGCGTACGAGAGAAAGGATTTAGAAGAGACCGAGTTACAAGGTGTTACCTGTACTCCATACAGAGATTATGACTGCCTGCTGTTGAAGGATTAATGGCTAGGACTAATCACCTACTATGACTCAAAGGGCAATTAAGAAGTTAAACACAATGGGACAAGAGAAAGAAATAAGCAGGATTGAGAACGATCCTAAGTCAAAGGGACTGTTTCCAGTCAACAAGTATATGGCTCTGCCCGATGGAGCGAAACATAAAGTGAGTGCCCCGGGCAGTGGTGACACCTCACATCACTTGGCCAGTGTACCACACCGTGGAGGACAGCGGACAGTTCGGACTGGCCGCCTCCCAGTGAAAGGAGTACATTCACTTGAGAATGTGTTGCATGGGACACAGCATAATTCAGTGACAGTTGTTCACAGGAGTCCACGAGCTGCTGTTTATATTGCGCCTAGTCCAAGAGAAAATATCAAAACTGTGAATGATACCCAGCTGAATGGAGATAGGGTGAGAGTAAGCACACCAGTTAATATTGGAGTTGGGTCAGCATCAAATCATCATCAGACACGAGCCTGGGTGGAAGCCAGCTCTCCAAGCCCACGTTATCAGAAAAGGGCACAGTCTACATCTACCCAGATATATCAGAAAAGTGATCAGTCAATCAACGGAGTTATTCCAGGTCAACACTCCTCAAACAACACGACTGTCTACAGCAATGTAAATGGCCAGCTACCTGAACCCAGTGTGTACGACTCCAGTGGGGCCAGTGTCGACTCAGAAGGGTTTGTGGTTATACGACAGCCAGGTGTGTTGCGCTCTAGCGTAGAAGAAGGGATTCCTGCGGCAGGTGAAGCAGGCAGTGTTGCCACGCTCACTCCAGCCTCTCACTATAACACAATCCCAGCTCGGACGAAACACGCTGTGAGTGCCTCCCTCGGGGACCTGAACCATAATACCAAGGATACTGGTAACTTTATTTTGGTGAAAGACAGTCAGAGGATTAACATGATGGGAAATTACTATGATCCTCAAGAGTTGTACGGGACACATTCCAGGACTTCAAACCTGTTAAAGTCAAACGCTAGATTTTCAAGTATGCCATCCTTGTTTGGATCAAAGGACTTGGACAAAAAAGCCGTGAAAAGAGAAAAGAAAAGAATTAAGGAGGAAGAGAAAAGGTTAAAAAAAGAAGAAAAGAAAAGAAAAAAACTTGAGAAAAAGTATGCCACCGTGAACCCAAATATGATGGCGTCACGAAATTGGAATTACATACAGAGACCAATTGAGCATGTGTATATGAGGCCGAAACTTCAGTTAAGAGCAGTGCCCATAGATTTCGAGGATGGACCTTCAAGCCCCCTCAACCAGACATATCATTACGTCGGAGATACTTGCATTCCAGTGCTCCAGATTTACTTAGAATAGAACAGGTGTATGGCTCTTTGGCGAGGGAGAGAGGGCTCCATTCAAATGTTATTTATCAACAAAGGTGAGTGTCATGTTCTGTATTGTAGAAATCACTTTTCAATATACATATGACTTGTTATCCGAAAATACCCAATGACATTTTTAAGGATAATACAGGGAAAATGTTATCAGAAAATACACACTAACCATTAACAGTTTATACCACTGTTTCAAATGTGTGCAATTTCTTGCTCTTTTTGGTCAAAATAGTATTTTAACTCTTGTTTTTAATTCATCCTGACAGCACATAATATTACTAACTGTTTATAGACGTATGTGAAAGTGTTAATTAAGGCTAACAACTTGTACATACAGGCATGGCAGGAGATTTCACACACTAATTATGTGGCAACGCCGACAAAGACAAAGACGACGGTTTGTAGACTTGTTTTTGAGGGCTAGTTATGGCGGCTGGTTTTAATCCTTTGCTCGTTATTAATTATTTATACCCAGTAATGAATAAGACATGAAGTCTTTGTTTTCTCTGCAGAAAACCCTTTTCTTTTCCCTAGATTATATACTGAGTTTATGGAGACTTTCATCTTTATTATTTTCCATTTTATTCTTCAGTTTCTCCCTTTCCAAAAATAACATATATTAAAGTATTTATTTTGTGATAACAGTGAGAGACAGACCATTGCTACTATTGATTATGTAAATGAACACAAGAACAACTTACTTTCCCGAAGATATGATCTTTTTCTCCTGATAGTAAAAGTAGATTTACATAGTAACTGTTTTCTATTTAAATAAAGACATTTTCAACAATAAATCATGAAACAGTATTACTGTTAAGGTGGATTATAATATTTTCTATTAATTTTGTTAACTTGGATACAGTATAACAGTCTGTTTTACTGCATACATGTACTCTATTCAACTTCATTATTGAAGTGTAGTGATATAACCGAAATGAAAAGAATTTTATAAGTTTTTCTTGACACATATTCTTCAAACTTGCTGTTTAATTATCTTCCTATTAAATACTTCCCTTGTACATCAAATGTTCAGCCAACTGTGTCTTGGTTGAGGAAGTAACTCAGGCAATACTTTTTGTGACTCACATACCTTTATAGTTCAAGGTTTCGTGTTGTTTGTGTGATATATAAATTCTTTGTTAACGCGTCATTGTTAGTAGACCTATCCCTATTGTATTTACGTACAATGTCAGCATGCATATCAAGTTATCCTTTATCTACAGGACACAACAGACAATGTCCTTCTTCAAACTTGTTTTAAATTTGTTAAAATTAAATACGCCTTCACCCACAAATGTTTCTATGTAGCATGTTTAGTTAAGAAGAAAAGGGGCTACCTGTCACGTAAATTTTACAACAGCGCATTTCTAGGTAATTAGTTATATTAAATATGTCATTGTTAATTGTCATGAATACGCTTTTTGTACATGCCAAGCCCTGGTCCGAAGTGCAAATATAAGGTGTATATGAATAATACATTAGGAAGGCAACAATAGCAACTCCCACCTTGTTTGATATGTGTGAGTTGACCTTATGTATTTGGGAAGAATGTTACTCACTTTCTGACTAATTTTTACTTTAATTGAATCAGTTGTTATGACAAGGCTGGCAATATGTGATTTTTACTTTATTTTACTTTATTTATTTTGGTATGTCTTGTTATTGTTTGTTCTGAATTGAAGCAGTAACATAGACTCCCATAGTTGGTGTTCAGTGAAAACTTGACAAGACAACTAATTCAATAAATTGTCTACAACAGTGTCCAGTTTCAATTGAATAGAATTTCTTATGAAATAAAACCAGAAAGAAAATGTTGATATTTTTGTTCAAAACAGTGACACCGTAAGTAAAGAGAATATTGTTAATATTACAAACATTAGCTGTTTATTTGGCGATAGTGACAAAAGCTTGGTTAGGTACAATAACACAGTAGATGTCACCTATTGTGAACCTGTTTTGGTGTTTTTTAACATTTTCTTGTATGTAAACATTCACTTAGCTCCAGTAACAGCTTGTAGGAAGTGTGCTATCATTGTATCAGCATGTAGATAATCAATATTAAATACAGTGTATATAGACACACAGACACCTGTATTGACCCCTGCGTGTAACACTACATTACCTTGTACTCTGAATAGACTTCAGTACATAATTCATTGTATTTTGCTTTCCCTTCCAGCTATGAATTTTTTATTTGAAGAATTCTCTGTGTAGTTGTTGCACTGGTTCAAATAGAACTGAGCAGCTTGGAAAGTTAGATTTGAAATAAGCTTGAAGGGTACTCCACTGGGACTTTAGAGATTAATAGTCTATTAATGAAATCAATAGTGCTTTTCTGTAAGCAAATGTATTGCGCAGGAGGTGACTAAATAGGGATTAGTTGCAGTCAATCTTTCTTAGACCATCTCAATTCTCCAGTAGCTCGAACATACCCATATCATACCTGCATCATTCAGGGGACATAAAAGCTATGATGGGTACATAGTTGCTATCCGAAAATCAGGTTTGTTCACAATCACTTATCATTGTCTCTGTATGTGATCTTGCATTAACATCCCAGATTTTGCATAAAAATGTATCTTTATTTGCATAGAATATACGTGGTAAAGCATTAATTTATGTGCAATCAGAGACTATACAGTTGCCGAATCCATTAGGTGAGACGGATACTGTGACATATGTTATGACAGATCTCAAGCAGAAGGTTAGGTAGGTTTGGTGTGTGTACGCAGGTGGTTTATGGTGGAGACGTGAAATGTCCTACAGGCAGTCTGACTACACCTATGGCTGGAAGCTAAGATTTAAATGTTCTCACTGCAATCAACGGACTGACCCTCAAACCGACCACCAGTGATTGACATGTTTCTCATCACATACTTGCTACCCACTTGAGTCAAACTCTCTGTTTTGCACAACTTTGAAAAACATTTCATAGTGTAACCCTGCGGCTGCATGATTTGTAATTTACTTGTTTTTAGTAGATTAGTGTTGTGGTTGACCACAGTTGTTCATCTTCAGTGTTAGCTATGTGTAAAGAAGCTGAATGATAGTAATCCAAAGTGATAGGGATCTCCACAACTACAAATGGTATGAACTGAACTCAGAGTGACTAAAACCTTACAGTACTGTGATATCTTGCAATGAAAATATGAAGTGCAACAAGGTTACTCCTTCACTCTCTCACTTGCTTGCTTGGTCCAGGCTAGCACAGTGGTAGATCAGGCACTTGCCAAGCGGTCCATTGGCCTCAGTAGTAGTGAGTTCGAATCCTGCCCAGTTTGACAGATTTTCAACCCTTCTGTTCCCCTCATGGACAGGATCCTCCAAATTGAGGATGTAGCTGTATTATTGCTAGAAGTCATGTTAAAAAATACAAAGCATTTGCTCACTGACCCACTTGCCTGCCTATTTACTCACTCACTTACTTGCTTGTATGCTCACTTATTTACTCACTCAAACACTCTCATTCTTACACACACACAGTCCCTTACTCAGTCATTGTAGCATGCGAGAGCTGACATAATAATGTACCTCTGTAAAAAATAAGATGGATATGTCTACTGAATGACAATTTTCCACATATTTTTAGAGAGAATATTTAGTTGTTTGTATTCTCCTTCAAACTTATGTTTATCACATCACATTCTTTGATGTTCACGATTGCTTCTGAACGAACTGCTAATGGTGTTTGTTAAGATATGAATATTTCCTGGCTAAAGGCTTTGTGAAATTGCATTATTACATTCCAAGGATGAAGTCAAGCACAACACAAGGCCATCAGTTAAATTTGTGACTCAGTTGGATCAATCCTGTATTTGATGTAGGGCATGCGTGAGACAAGTGAAAATATCATGGAATTTTAATGTTGACTTTATGAGTTCTTTGTCACAGCTCGTGTCACATGCTGGTGGAGAAAGTACTAAAACTGTAAACATTTCATTAAAACATTCAGGTGTTGAATACTGACAACTTTCCTGCTTCAACAACTCATACCTTGATATAGAATGGAGAAAAAAAATCAATGATTGTCTTTAATGTTTGCCAACGTTAACTTTGAAGTAAATCCTCACTAAAGACCGGCTTCAGCAAGGTTTGCGTTATTCTTAATACAGTGTTTCTCGAACAATAGCTCAATAATTTAGCACTGCAGCTGTCAAAAAATGAACCTAAGAAATAGTTTCCTTTCTGGCAAGTCCACCAGCTCCCTAATGTCTTAAGCAGCGACATTTGGACACACAAATACTTGTTACCACATTATTTTGACAGACATTAACAGATATTTTCTGACCCAGACAATGAACTGGTGAAGACTTCTCATTGTCTGAACTAATAGTGAACGCTATTAAACCACCCAAGGCCTCCTGGGTTGTCTGTGTTTAACTCTGCAGTTGCCTAAAGCTGTGTCTTATCTTTGCCAGGGGACATCCACCTACCTCTGATAAGTACTAAACTCAATATTTGTAGGACAAGTTAAGATGGGCAGATAGCCTGGTCAGACTTGTGTAGTCTTCATTATATAATTAAATGTTTCATAGATTTTGATGCATGGATATCTTTGTTTGTAGGCCATGTTTACTAAATACATCTTTACTTATTTGTTTTTGAGAAGAAGTAACTTTTGAACAATAAAGAATTAAAGATATTTATTACAACTTATATAATTTTTGTTAATAAATACTTGCTCATTTATGGCTTTCATATGATATGGCTTTTTTTATGATATACAAAAGCTTGTTTGTAATGTTATATTTTATTTGCTTCATGACAACATTGATTGGTGAATCATATCTGTAAGAACAACTGCAATAGACAAATGCCATTTATGTTCCATTGATGTTACATTGTACTTCTGTACAGGTTACTGACACATTAATAAAGTTAACGAAAAAATGATCATTTGCTCAAGACTTGGGAAATCATGACATAATGAAACATGATTACTCAAAGCACATATCTCACAAATAAAATAACACAATTTCAAAATGTAGTTAATTTTTTTTAGCTGAACCTAAAGGTTAACATGAAATCAGAGAGCTTGACCCACCCTTCTTGTCCATGAGTTCTTGCCGAGGGGTTTGTTTTGATGATTGATAGCATTCATCTATGATAAATATGGATAGGTATACATCATACGACCTGATGATTATCTGGGTAGAAACATTCAGTACATGCAACAGATTTCTAGATTGATGTCTACTGATATTCACTTTCTTAACTCTTCACATACACAACCATTAGAAATTCTTGATCATCCAACTCAGTGGTATATGGAGTGCAAATAAAATGTTATTGAAATAAATAATCCTTTCTGTAAGTATCAACTTAACTATGGTTTTATGTTTGACATTCAAATAACTTGTCCACTATCACATTTAGAAACCAGCACTCAGTAACACCATGGTTATCCAAGAGCACTACAGAATAGAAATCTGGCACTCCTTGTATGCAAGTATCTTATCGTTGTGACCACCTAAATAACGTCATAATCAATATCTTAATTAATGGTGTTTTTTTTTTTTTACTGTTTTACAAACCCACAACATGTTAAATAAAGCCAAAACTTACAACATCTTAACATTTGTCATATCTTCCCAATATTTTAAAGTTATGTTGCTGGGTGCCTGATCCTTTCATTGATTTCCATTTCTGTTTTCTTTCTGCCTGCGGATATTGCACACCTTGTGAGGTCATAATTAAAGAGGGTGTGGCTGTGAGGGAAAATTTGACTCAAAACTTGACTCAACAGATGTTGGATATCATGAAAAAGAAAAAAACTGAAATAAATGACTTGCATTTTGTGAAGTTATAATTTACAGTAACTAAAACATGATAAACAATTACATGTGACAAGAATGTTTCAGTAAATGAACTCTGTTTATCTTAATCTTGTGTAATTATTAGTCATCAAAATGACAGAAAAAAATGGTAATAAATTTGTCCTTTGTTGAACACATTGATTAACCACTTACATGCTGGGAAGACTTGAAGCATTGATAAATAGTTTTATAAATACATTTTGGTTGACCTGTGCTGTGATGGAAATGTTGAGTCTGCGTTTACAGAATATGCCACAAAACCTCTGCCTTCCTTGAGATTTATTCGATCATGTAATGTGTAATTTGATTTCTCAAAAGGTCATTTTTTGATGGCTGTATTTCCTTGTCTATATCAGCATGGTAGTAAACTAACCCCCAGGAGATGCACAGTTGCAATGTCACTATTGTACTAATGTGTTTAGCTGTTGTCTTATTGCTGGACTACTGACATGCAGATCAAACAATGAGACACTACAGTAAACACAGGTAACAATATATTCAGAATTTAACTCACTAGAACATTGTAAATTACATCTTTTCCTTACTGGAGGGTTTAGGTTTTATGGAAATTTAATGTCTTGAAATATAATTAATTCTACCATAACTTTCCGGTTTGCCGGATCCTGATTGTCAATTTATAGGCGCTCGGTTTGAAATGAATTTAGCGGCGTTCAAACCATCGATAATCGCTTCCAGCAAGAAAACACAATATGATTATCTCCTAATTTGAATATGAAACTTTGACATTGTGAATACTTCTTATAATCTTGGAATTTAGACATAATTGACTTTTAGTGTGAAAGAATTAAACAGAAATGCAGGAGCTTGGGTCCTTCTCCCTGGGGCAAAGTCAGAAATAGAAAGTGATAGCGGCTCCTTTAACCTTGAGATTGGTTTAATGGAGATAATTACAGATATGCTGATAAAATGCTAAACCTCGTTTTTTTTATATCTACTTCCTAGTGTACTCAAAACTACACTCATTCAGCTTGTTAGCACAGAGTGTCAGCCTTGCAGCTTGTCAGTTTAACAGACAGTGGATTAAGTTTTCTTCTCACCTTTTACTTAGCCTTGAGCCATAACATGCATGAAAAATTACTGAAAGTCATGTTAAAATCAAAGTCATTAGAAAACATTTAAAATTATCTGCAAAATAAGTTCTCTGTAATACATGTAGTAGGATTTCTGCTTTACAAGTTTCTTCATCTAATCATTAGTGGATGCACAGGTCAGTAGGTCTACTTGAAGTTCTATCTGCCACACACCCACAAGTCTCCAGTTATCTCAGTGTATCAGATATCAATCCCACTGCGGAACAATGTGGTGTTATCATTGGACATGGAGATAAGTTTCGCTAAAAGTGAAAGTGAAAAGGGGTTATCAAAATAATCCGAATTGTAACGCCTGGATATTGTTCCGGGTACAAGTGCAGGTGATAGATATCTGTGTGATACCAATCATGTGATTTATTAGACACTGTCAGTTTCAGTCTTTGAGAAAATTAAGTTCTTGTCTGGATGAACACCATTGTTAGTGTTTACCTGTTGTAATTCTGGCTCGTTGGATGGCCGAATTGCTTCTATTAACTGAAATCAAGAGGTCTATACACCCAGATAGGTTTGACTGCAAGAATCTATTGAAAGTTGTTGAACCATACTTCAGTATGATTTGTGGTATACTGGGTACTAAATAGTTTTACCAACTTGGCCAAGACAGTCATAAACAGAAAGCGGAATAAGTGATGCAAATGCATTGATAACAAACACTTTAACAAGTCATTACTTTGATTTAGTAAGGTTTGGTATGTGACTCCATTCCTGAGTTGGTCTCAGCTATCAATTTCTGCCTGGCTGAAGTCTGCTGATGTTCACCGAAATATAACTTCTTCAATTAACACAATTATCAGTTACTGCAGTTTGTACTATTTGAGAGTTTTCTTCTTAAAAAGATTTGTCATTTATACATTTAATCTAACTTTTCTATAACAGAAGAACAATCGTCAAATATAATAGTGCATTACTCTCCAAAATTTCTATTTAAGGAAAGTTTAATTAGGCTTCCAGGGAGTAACATGTCATATAGAAAGAATAGGGCCCCAGTAATCCAATGCATGTCGTACAAGGCAACTAAAGTGTGGATCTGTTGCTTTCACTTTTCTTTTTGTCAAGCTGTTTTGTAAACTGTCTTCTCTCCTAATGCATGAACCGTGTACATGTATCATGTTGTGTTTTGACTGAAAGAGTGAGACAACATCAATTCCACTAAATTAATGAAAGAAAAGGGTGACAAAAAAGTTTTTAAATGATTCACTTAATTTAGAATCTGCATGACAGTTTTCAATTGTAAGACTTCTTGACAACTATTTCTTAAATATATGTTTCATGTTACATGGGTTCTGATTATATGAATAGTATCAGCAGATCAGTGCATTGCCAGCACGTTAGGGAGGTGGTCATTAGGTTGGAATTTGGCCAGCTTACTGTGGCAACCCAAGTGGAAAGGTAGGCCTGATAGATGGTTCAATAAATACTTTATGATCACATGTTTGATCTAGGTGAGATTGTAGTGATTTAGTGCGCTGGACATTTAGTGAATTGTCCACCTCAATGGGCCAGTGGGACGACAACACGTTTCATTGGTGTTGAGGATAAGAACAGCTCATGTTTAATGCTGGTTGAACCCTTTGTACAGTTCTTTTTCTATCTGGATGGCAGCCAAAGCAGGTTACAGTCATTTAATGATACCTGTAACAGTTTTCCTTTATTCATAAGGCTTGGACCAGTAACAATGTTATTCATGAACAGATTTGTAAGTTCAACATGAATTTAGTGACTGCAATAATTCTTAGAAGAGGAAGATGCCTCCACTTCTTAGTATTCAGCCTCCTCCGGGAGGCCCTCCACATAGCATCCATGTAAAGAATAGGGTCCCAGTAACCCAATGCTTGTACAATCTTTTGCATTCTCTTTTCTTTCTATTCGTCTCTTTAATAAACTGTTTTCCCATCAATGTACACCTTGTACATAATGTTGTATTGTGGGTGAAACATTGCCTTTACCCAGTGTAATCAGTATACTTCCAGCAGAGAGCTGTAATGTTTGCGTCTTCATTACATGTCTGTGGTAACCACAACAATCTTTATTTAGTCCCGTTCCTCTTTGTTTTATTGATTTATCCGTTTTGGCCGCTAAAGAAGGAAATGTATTGGCAAGCGTTAAGGAAATGAATTCATTAATGAGGTAAATTATATAAATAATATCAGTGTGGTCGGACCATGGTCTAAGGAAGACTTCCTTGTATATATTGATCAGTGTAATGTAGAACAGGGTGGATCTATAAATTATCGGGTATCAACTAAATAATGACAGGTGTTGATTTTGTCCTGCTTCCACAGCAGACGATGGGATCATAGAATTATGTCAGCATACCAAACTGTTAATTGCTGTTTTGTTAATTGCTGTTTTGTTAATTGCTGTTTTGATCCTTTAGGAACCAGCAAACTTTCATTTGGTTACATGTCCTTATTTGTCCAATGATCAGAGTTATAGCCTGTTAGCCTAAATATCTGTGAACATTGAAGTTGTTGGTTTGGATCTTGAAACTTTGAACTAGTTCTGAAATCATTGTAGTTGAGCTATAAAGTTGATAAAAACACTTGATGTAAAACATCCGCATGTACTGATTTTACTTTTGCATTGTCAGATGCTTAGCGTTGAGCAGAACCTTCCTTTATTGCTTTCAGAATTAAATGAATCTCTACATATGGAAACAACTGTAATTTTCTCAAATGCCAGAAATGCAGAAATGATTTAAATTGTTGGACTTTGGTTGATTTTAACAGGTCGGTAACAGTCCAAGACATTCAAAACATTCAGAGTATTTCCCTACAGGTCAACACCAGGGTAAACACACAGTTAGGTCCAAATATTCCCCAGTCCCATTCAGCATGTTTTGTAGCTGGTTGGCCATAAAACTGGAGACAGAGTACTGAGAAAAACAACAATAAAAAGAAGTTTTGTTGTTACTGCAGCGTATTAAGGGTTACAGGTGTGTACAACATGCCTCCTAATTCGTGACAAGCACAAACCTGTAATAAAGTAAGACGGTACTGTAGATGGTATCTGTCTTGGTGGATACCTAGTAGGTGGCAATGTCGTGAATGACAAGTAGATTTATCAGTGGGGAGTCTTATCCTGTCAACATCACTCCTGACCTTGGTTTGACTTGTTGTGGACACCCATGCTGTTGTGAGTGATATGTTTATATCATGGAGTTGATCTTGGTCCTTGCTCTTCTGTCTCATTTGGACAAGCTGGGAAATGTTTCAGGTCAATCTGCTCATGTAACCATCTGTCTCAAATCATACTAACTGTTGAGGACGTACTCTCACAGAATTGAAGTCAAGATTTTCTCAGTTTGTGATAATATTGCCAGAACCTGACACATTTTAAATTTTGTGCATTTTATAAGGGAAAACAATAGATCTTTGGAAATCCTTTTTCTTAATTTAAAATTTGACATTGGAATATCAAAGCTTATCAGAATGTAACAAAATTAGTTAAACTGGGCTTTTTTCTTATGAAATGCACAAAATGTAAACTATATCAAGCAACAATCACTGAGTGACTCACTCGTTTGATCATTCACTGGCTTACTTGTAAACTCAAGTCAATGTCATTGCATACTTTTCATGACTAACACAAGAGGTTTTCTATTAAAATTCAAAGATGTACATTTGGGTCTCTAGTTAAATTTTTCCTCAAAGCAAGGTCCAGAACAATCGCCTAAAGGAGCCTCTTTCTTGAAGAGTTCTGCTATTCGAGACAACATCTATTGGTGTATGAGTTTTCTGAACTGCTAAACCAGTGTTGTAAAGGCTAGGCTTAAAATAGAAACCCTCCATAAAATTTTAATGATTTTCATTAATTGATCGGTTATAAGTCCGGGTCCAGGTAAGATGAAGTCTTGGCCTGTACCTGGACCACGTTCCACCTTTTGGTGACCTCTGACATACAGGATTAAACTTCATTCACAGTGTCATCTATATGAATGCTAGATGTAGTCGCACAGAACATCTTACGTGTGTAAGCTGCTAGTGTCCTGTAGAGAGGCATGGTTGAGGGTGTTGTAGTCAGGGCTTCCAGGACAAACACATAGACAGACCTGTATCTGACACACTGACATTTGGAAAACAAACATCATTGAGAACAGCACTAGTCATTTTGTTAGTTACATGTACACAAACATCTCTTCTCCCTCTCCACACAGACACATAAGCTAACATCGTGTTTCTGGAACTGATACTTGCGTTTATTTAGAGTGTTCACAAGAATTTAAATCCCCCAAAATATCACTTATTTTAGTTCTACAAAAGTGCTATTTATCATCCAGAAATTTCAATTACATTTGTAGACTTCCTATTTATGTTTGTGGTAGAGTGAATCTTAATGATTTTTTGTGCTTGGTGTTGAACAATTTTGTGGTTGATTCCAATCATATTTTTTTCATATTTCATGGGGATTTGGCTTTTTTTCTTTTTGACATTTCATTCGTTCCCTTTCTTCCAAAACCAAATGTATTTAATTTAAGTGAGGCGTCTTATTTTAGAATTGTAACAGGGACATTACTTCAGTGAGAGGTTTGGATTGTGGTGAGGAAGAGAACCAGATTTATGAAAGTGATGAGTCAGCATAATAGTTTTGGTGTTACTGCTCTCCCATCCTGCTCAGTACGTGTTCTTCATCCAGCCTTGAGATGGTGATATAGCTGAGAGGTAGCTGAACTTGACGTTAGCCCCTCCACGAATACCAAAAGGGGTGCTTGGGGTGTGTGAGATGAGATTCAGGATGTGGTCAATGAAATTTTCAGGATGATTAGGGAAAACAACTTTTTTTCAATTAGGGGTGCAAAAATGATAACAGTTCTTTACATATGGGGGAGCTATAGAACGAGTTTTGAAGCACCGCTTCAGTCCTAACCACTGTGGGTTTGAATCCTGCTCGGGTGAGCTGATGTATAGCACCTGCTTTCCTTCATCCCCTAGAGGAGCCTCAAGATCGAGGTGATGTAGCTAAAGCATCACTGAAAGCCATGTTAAAAAACTCCACACCAGACTATAAGAAATGTTGTATTGGCTAAGGATTCAGGCTAGGTACATGTGACTGCAGAGATAAAAGTCAGTTGTTAAGTGCATCAGTTCCCTTCCGGTAATCCCCGGGATGCTTGCGAAGACCAGCGCTGTTGATGTAGAAGTTTACACACAGTTTTTCCAAGAATCTCCATCTTATTCCTATTGTAAGTCGGCATGTTTGCCTAAGATTGACGTTTAATGTGGGCAGGTAGATAATAATTGAAGTGGGATGAGGCGAGATGACGATGGGTTTCACGTCACGATGGGGACACACCGAGGAACGCACCTTGGTGTTTACCCAGGTCAAGATCAGAAGTGAGGCTCCTCCACAGCCTCAGCTTAATCAGCTCTGAGTCAGGAATGTCTCCGTGTTTTTGGGTCAAGATGGAGAGTGATGTAAAACTTCACAGTATTCGCTTTGTGTGGACTGTTTGTCCGAAAGGTTGTGGGCCTCATTAAATTACTAGAAACAAATCTAGGTGAAGATTGTTACCTGTAAAACAGGTCAACTTTTCTCTTAACGACTGTCAGTTTTCATTGAACTGAAACATGCATAATATTGTGAAAGAAAATGTAACATCAATAATTGGAGAATTTATGTTTTCACTTTGATTCAGAGTGGCAGAAATTCTGTTCAGATCAAGTTGTTGATTTGGTACTTATCACTTATGCAGCTAGTCTTTATGTCTGCAATATTTTGTATTCTTTTGATGCTCGAACTGAATGACCTGAGGAAGGCACACTGGGGCTGAAACTAGTTGTAATAAATACTTGAACTTTTCCTCATGTTCACCTGTTCATATATCAAATTAATCGTTGGTTACCCTTGCAATTTTGCCATGAACTGTGTGAGTTGAACTGAACAGACTTTTCAAAGAAACTTATAAGACTGATTATGCCAAGCTCTGCATGTTGTCATGTTACCATCTAGTATAGGGTTCTTTTAAGTGCTGGAACCTTATTTTTATCAGCTATTTTAATTACAATTTTAACTGATATTGTCGATCAGACAAACACATCATTAGAAAACGTAACAACAATCTGGCATATGTATGAACTACTTTGTTGGTTAGAGGAAGTGTCTTGTCTCTTGCTGCCGTCCTTAAACATACTTGATGACTTAAAACACAGATATTGAACATTCACATTTAGGTTTCAGTATTTGTATGTTTCCAGAAATGATAATATTCTGTTTTGTTTTTCAGTGAATATGCCCCACGATTGGTGGTACTCCATAAGGGCCCGGAGGGGTTCGGCTTTGTGCTTCGAGGTGCACGGTGTAAGTACAATTATTTCTCTAAATCTTGCTTTATTATTAGAGTTTGTTAGTTACTTCACAAAACAACCAGTATATTGTAAGACATTTTCCTGAAAACGCTCTACAACTTCTGAGCAGCCATACATCAGCTGTAATGAATCATTAAAACTGAGTCCTTGCAGAGTTGCTTCTTGTGGCAAATGATATCTTCATACTCTTACGTTTCAAAATGTCAATGCTGAAATCTTCAGGTTGTCTATTAGTTTTGAACAGAAAATATGTTTATGTTATTTGTCAGTCAAAAAATTACTACAACATTTATAGCCAACACTTCTCTCCCTTGCACTATAAAGCTATCTTCCCTAGGCCTTACATCCATGTATTCATCATAAATCCATGACTCTGACATATTGGTAGCCATTTTGGATCAAATAACAGTCTTCCAAGGATTAGCACATGTATCTCTGTAAGCTTGATATATGTATCTGTCTAATCCGATCTCCACACATGCTGCTATCTGGAGATTTCTGTGACATCCACTGATTGAGAGTATATATTTTGATGTTGTTTTGCTTATTACACTGTCTGGTTTCCACTTTGTGATACTGTTGCTTAGGACCCTAGTATCTTCATGCTTGTAGAACTGACTAAGATGGGAATTCTTTTATCTTCACTTTCTGTGCTTCTCTCTGTTCATCCATTTCTTACCCCGTGGGGTTCTTTAACATCAGAAAGAATAGGACCCCAGTATCCTCATGCTTAACGTAAAATCTGTCTAAAATGAGGATCTTTTGCTTTCTCTTTCTTACTATCGATCCTGTGTTGTGCCTTTTCCTGATGTGTCGCTTGCACATCACATTGCGCTATGGCTGAAATATTGCCCACTGCAATGTAAAAATCCATATGACTCACTAACTCATCCATTTCTTCTCTTTTCTTGTGGAGGGAGCACAGGATGGCCCAGTGAACCTTGGCAATCATGGGTGTTCATGGGTCCCAACTGGGTGCCTCTCTTTCAACTCAGAGATTGGAGCTTCACACTTACATGACGTTGGTGACACTGTGGTGATGAGGCTGAAAGATTGCGGAAAACCATGTAAAATCCAAAATCACTCACTCTCTTCTTGTGGACATTGCATATCATGTTGTGTTGACTCAGTGGTGCTTGTCTAGAATGATTTGGTGTCCCTATGAAAGAATGGAGTCCAACTGACCCAATGATTGTCATCAACTAAAGTAGCGATCCTTTGCTTTCCCTTTGTTGCTATCAATCTCTTTTAGCTCTTTCTTCTCTGGGGGTACAGGATGGTGCAGTGATTAGTGTGTCACACCAGTAGCTTCCTAGCCTTGGGGTTTGAATCCCACCCGGGTACCTCTTTTTCAATCTGGAAATTAGTCCCTGATGTGAAGTAGGTGTCACCGTGGTGATGTGGTTGATTGATTACAGAAAACCACATAAAATCTTAAATTAATCTTTCTTCTCTCTGGGTAAGCTGCTTGCATATCACTTTGCATTACAGCTAAATGTGCAATGTAAAAAACCCAGCTCCAGGGTATTTTTTGTTTTTAAATTTTTGATTAGCAGTTTTACACATTCAGATTAAAAACGATTGGCATTTGGTACAAATTGATCAGAATGTTATGAGCAATTGATTAGCAATTTGCTGCAATAGATTAGCAATCAGCTGAAATTGACTAGCAAACTGCGATGCGAACCCGAACAAAAAATACCATGAGCTCAAATCAGGTTGTCACTATGACGTCATAAAACATTGTTTTAGTTCAATTCTTCATGTTAATCTTTAGAGCTAGACATACTCATTCAGCTAGCCGGTGGAATATTCTGTCGCATTGCATCTCTGATCTTACTCGGTCACTGTGAAACAGCACAGTTGCATGTAAAGAGGAAACAATAGAACAACTTGTTGATAATTACTGTGCAATGTGTAACAAATGCATGCAAGGGTTTGCTGTAGAGGAGTTGACAGGAGTAGGGAAACAGTCCAAGTAAATATACAAGGAAGATCTTCCGTCTGTCTGTTTGTGCATCCAACTTCTGAAATGTTGCAGCTGTCAGCAACAAGAGCTCTTTCTTTATGCACATCCTGTAGTCTTGTATTACTGAATACATCTGTAGGCGAGAAGGAAACAGTCTTAATTTGTCCAATCTTCTAATCTGCTAGAGACTTTGTTGAAATGAATATCATTGCTGAAGATTTATTCCTTTCAGCACATTGTCAAATTATATGAAATAGCAAAAAATATGGAAGCCCATGGAGGCATTTATCAGCTTTTTAGGGAAGATCTGATATATCAGATCTAGTGTAATTTTGTCAACTTACCAGAGCTGGTATATTGGCTTTAAGAGTATCAAGGAGGTTAGTGTCACGCTATTATAGCATTTTGTGAAAATTTTATTTGAAAGAAATCTTGATAACTGCCTTGAATATTAAATGAAGAACTTCCACATGTAATATTTGTCTGGAGGACAAGACTCTTTCTTCTTGCTTTGTTTTGTGTAAAGCTTTTGTTGACTGTCTTTGTAGTTGTGAAGGTTAGCCTGCTTAGACATGCCCTATTGGTTGACATGAGTTGAAAGAAGATGTTAGATAATTTATATGGATAGCTATCTGACTTTAAGGGGTCGTTATCACTCATTTTATGACTTTTTGATTGTATTTCCTGTTTATGGTGGGAACTCATTTCCGTTTGTTTGAAATTTAGGAAGAGACAGGCCTGTTTTTTAGGACTTGGCATTATCAATTGTGTCCAGTGTTGTGTTTTTGGTGATTACCTTAAGTTGCGAAAGCGTAACACAACATGGAGTTGTGCCTCAGTTTTGGTTACATGTTACGTGTTAGAGGCAAGCAATGTTTGGCGTTGTTGTTTGGCTGTATTTGCCTATCAGGTTAGTGTATTTGTCCTCCCTAGGTTCACTCTGGTATTATACACACGTACTGCTTGCGCCCCCTGCAGGGAGAATGTTACGACCTTCTTATCTTCCACGGCTCTTTCATGCCAAATATGCACTATATATCTATATATCGATTGCGACTGTGCGCTGGTTATAGAATATGCACCAGCTGACAGAAAGTTTGGCATTCTGGCCACGTGACTGCATGTGAGTGTGTGACACTTGATATTTGGAGGTGATCACCTGCCAATATTTGACAGTGGAGAAGGAGGGCACAGCTTTCCTACTCCTGCATTGGTTCTTGTTGTCATTGCCTGCCAACTACTAAAATAACTGGCATGGAGCACCTGTTGACAAACTAAAATCATTTGTAGTTTCTTCAGAAGGTCTCCTAAATATTCACTAAGCACATTGGCTCTCTGCAACAAGTGCCCCTGCATGTGAATGTGTAAAAACTCTGGATGACCTTATAATTAAGATGGCAGTTTGGGTTTTAAGAATGTCTTTCCAGTTTGATTAAATTCAATGTGTTAGTGTTATCCTTATCCTCGTAGGAGTGCAGTCTCCTGTGATTAAAGCAGCAGCTGTTAATGCATGTTGTAAGCAGCAGCTGTAGATGCATGTTAAAGAGTGCTACCTTCTGCAGCAGTCACATCAATTCAGCTCACAGTTTGGACACAGGTGTTATTGTTAAAATACAGTTCAAAAATTACTGCAAGCCATGTTAAATACAGTATTACTTACTCTTTGACTGAGGAGAATAGATGCAAGGAGATTGTCTTGGCTTTCTGAGAATTCTATTGTTGCTTCATAAACAAGATTTTTGGACATAACAGCATATATACTAGTATATAGACTTCTACAATCCTCAAGACTTAGTTTTCCATGTGAAACTGTTGCACATTAAAAATCAATCTACTGAAAATCATAACATAAATTGAAGGAAAAACATAAGAGATCACAGAAAAGTGAACCTTTATCCCCAGTACCATAATTACACTTATAATACGCATGAATTAGACAGATTCGTTGTTTCCATCACAAGCACTGACATGATTTGCTGGCATTGCTTGTGCATGCTTTGGATCAACCATTACCAGTGGCATGATACAACATGCAATCCTTTGTTTTGTCCACTGGTACGGTAAAACTTCTAAAATTTCGAAGGTGCTATTTCTGTCAAGATAATCAATTTATTTAACCTCTAAAAATT
>JAUELE010236106.1:0-11702 GCA_031471655.1 Diodora aspera
CCCCCCCCCCCCCCCCCAACACACAGGGACTGAGATTCTGAAGTCTGGATGCCCCCTCTCCTTTCAAAAATCCCAAATCCACCTGAGGGATTGCCGAAAACCACGAAATCAGCAGTCAAGGAACAACAAACAATCTGAGCTAATCATATTTTCATTTTGTAGTAAATCACTCGTCACGCCAGGGATCTGTCGTGTCTGCCATGCTTGCACATCGCCCTTGCTCCGGTCACATCCTCCAAGGTTGGCACTAATTTCACAGGTTGTAACATTTCATGACGACAAATGATGCAAAGATTGCGTATTAACACCGCGAAGTTAAATGTCTGTTTTCAATGCTCTTACTTAAAGAGAACAGCGCAATTTTGATAAAATTGAATCACGGAAACAGCAATTTAGCGGTTGTCCAATTGAGCGACTGCTGAGAGTTATCTCCCTTGGACGTGCAACGAAACCGGCGTTCCGGCTCGTCGAGAAAACGAAGCCTCTTCGAGTCGGGAATTAATTAAAAATGGTCTACGGCGTTTTCTAAATACATCCCAGCCAGATAACTTCCAACATGTCTTGGAATGATATAAAATTGTAACGTGACAAGGTCGTGCTACTGTGGAAATAGTCTGTCGTTTGTAACTGTCAGATTTGGCAAGATTATGTGTACTGTCTCTCAACCGACGTGTCTCGATGTTTACAGATGTTTCGCTCGCTACAAAAGCTGTGGAATTCGCCGCTTCGTGGGCCCACACGCAGCCGGTCTTACTATCAATCATAACACTGAATCGGCGAGTCACAAAAGACCTTATCTAGTTACTAGGATCCTGGACGTCCCACATCCGGAAGGAGTTCCCTCCCTTGATTAAATGTAATATATTTTTTTCATGAAACTAATTTCAGTGTTTTTCTGACTTTATGGTTTAAAACTATTTCAATATGTGCTATACTTCGCAACGCTAGGTATGCAATAGCTGATTACTTGAGAGAAGATTATGTGAGTTATAAAATGACGGTGATGTCAGCCTTCGGAAAGTGCTGGCTTATCATAACCGAAGTCGATTTGCCCAGCTTGTGGAGAGTCGTCTTTGAGCTATAGGCGCGGGTGCCCGCTCTATTTTGTTGCAAAATATTATTTTCTATGTTTGCATGTTTGCCCTCCCCCCCCCCACCGGGGATTTCCCGAAGGGGTGGGGCGCAAAGACAATCATTTGCTATGCCAAATACACACATTTTCACACTTAACACATACCGCAATGAAATACACACATTTCTCCGAATTTTCCCCCCACAATTGTTATATTTCCCCGACCGTGGGTCTACCGCCCCCCCCCCCCCCCCTCCCATCCAACCCCCGCTGGCGCTACACCTGTCCCGCTCCCTTCAACTTGCCTGATCCATTCCAAGGAGCCCTGGTTTGTATTCAACCATAGCTAATCTTGCTTACATAGTGATGGACCTTCGCGCTGTCCAATCATAATATGATCTTTTGTTAGTCAGTACGCTTTTAATTCGGACTTTTCTCGTAGGAACCTACCTTGACTCGCAGTTATATGAACGTCATATCGTGCAAACATATTATACTATAACAAAATAGCAAGTCTAGATGAGACGATTCAACATGCATGGAACTGGGACATTCTTGAAAGAACATAATGCTAATAACAAGTGTTCTTATAAAGCGCACAATAATCCAACCACTCAGCGATTGCTCATGGCGCAACAAAGCTAGAAACTATAGTGAAAATATATTTAAACAAGTCAAAGGTCATAGGTTTTCTTTAAAAGGAATGTCTTTAACTCGGTTTGGAAGCATTTCACTGATGCTGCCTGCGTCATATGTAATGGCAAAGAGTTCCAATGAACAGCGGCCAAGTAGGAAAATCTTCTGTGTCCAAGAGACTTCAGTCTAGCACTAGGGACAGTCAAGCGGCAACTACTTTCTGACCTAAGTAATCTTGCTGGGACATAGTAATTCACCAGATCATGGAGATAAGAGGGTGCTCTAGCATTCACACATATGTAAGCTGTACTGAGAATTCTGAACTGTATTCGCTCTTTCACAGGAAACCAATGCACTGAAAACAAATATTCCACAGAATCCAAGGCATACTTTTGGCACAACTCTTAAACTGGTGACTGTGTGATCACCCCATTATAAAGTAACTGTCTTTGAAGGGAAAGCAAATATTTCACAGAATCCAGGCATTCTTTTGGCACAACTCTTAAACAGTAGACTGTGTGATCATTATAAAGTAACTGTCTTTGAAGGGAAAGCAAATATTATACAGAATCCAGGCATACTTTTGACACAGCTCTTAAACTGGTGACTGTGTGATCACCCCATTATAAAGTAACTGTTTTTGAAGGGAAAGCAAATATTTCACAGAATCCAGGTATACTTTGACACAACTCTTAAACAGTAGACTGTGTGATCATTATAAAGTAACTGTATTTGAAAGAAACGGGAAATTATTTCGCTCAGACATGGCTTAGTGTCATGCTGAGAAAGGCCTGTTGAAGCAGGGGGTGAGGCTAGAAGGGCTTAGCGCCCCTCCCCCACCTGTTCCTGACACTGTATTGTGCTTTTAGGTAAGGGAAAGTAGATATAGAGACAACAACAGTGTTTACATCCGATTGTGTTGGAAGTAATTATATAATTCCTAATCGGAATGAAAGAAGCTGCATGTACCTTTGAACAAATAGTTTGACGGTAACCACCCCCCTGCATTTCATGTTTCATGTTCGAGACCAGTCCTCCAACTATGAAATGCGATTCTACGGCCCCGAAGAAGAAATAGTCCCCCACATATGCTCCCTGAAAAATGAACGAATCAGATCCAGAAGAGATGTAACACTACAAGGAGGATTACAGCATTAGTACAAACAATGCACATTCGTTTGAATTGGACCAGGGATTACAACTGAGAAGATTGATTTGAAATATCTTTGATATAACCCCATACAAGGGCCAAAGAGGGCGTATAATAAGCTGACTTTTAACCAAAACAATCTTGATGATAATCCAGTGATTACGTTGTTATTTTAAGAAAGTACTCATATAAATGATGTAATGCAGAAGAACCGATGATCCGTTTCAATGGAGAAACATAGCATGATCAGTACCTACCTGATGGACATAGAGAACAGAACATCGAGTCCCTGCATGTTGCTGCAATTAAACTAGCACGCCCTGTTAAAATGATATCCCTTTATTTAGCCTGCCAGCCTAAGTCACAGCATGGATAGGGTGATATGCATTGCCGATACTCAGCCATTTATAATTAGTAACAAGAGAGCGATTAAAAGTGACTTAGGAACCTGACCAAAATCTTACTTCGAGGCAAAATGAGTCGATATGGTTCTATCGGTAGCAAGAAATTAGATACAAAGAGTATTGTACCCACTATTGATGTCAGTGAATTTGTTTTTGCCAATTTTACCAAGCACCCATGGCATACTGTACAAAGAAGAGGGTTGACATTCTGGAACATCTGGAGGTGAACATCTGCAACTTTCTGGCCGCGCCCTCTGCCGCCTGCATAGTAGATAGAAATGTTGGAAAAGTAGCAAGTGATGAAGGTGATTGAAGCAGGAGGATTAGTTGCAGCAGGACTGGCAGTAGTAGACTACTCGCTATAGTAGCAGCGTCAACTGGGAGTAACGATGCAAGCAGTGACCCAGTAGCAGTTGTAGCTGTGGTAGTAGTGGTAAAAGTGGTGGTAGTAGTACAATTAGCAGTGGTAGTAGTGGCGGTAGCAGTGGTAGTAGCACTACTAGTAGTAGTGGTAGTAGCAGCAGTGGCAGTAGTAGTGGTAGTAGTTGTTCTAGTAGCAGTGGTAGTAGTATTAGTTGTGGCAGAGGCAGTAGAAGTGGTGGTAGTAGTAGTAGCAGGAGTAATACTTAGCAGTAGCAGTAGTAATAGTAATAACAGCAGCAGCAGCAGTCGTCCTAGTAGTAGTTGCAGGCGCAGAAGATGTGATGGCAGTAGTCGAAAGGAACTGAACGTAGTAGCAGTAGAAGTACCATCAGCAATTGCAGTAGCACAATAAGGTATATGGTAGTAGGAGTAATAGTACGAGCGGCAGCCGTTGTAATAGCAACTATGTAAGCAACCGTGGAGGCTAATAGTAACACTAGCAATAGTAACATTACTAATAGTAACACAGTGCATGTTTCTATGAGTACAATTGCTGGGTTGCTGTTTAGATATTTGCATTAAGTTCACGAGTACAAACAGTTGAAGAAGCCTTTGTTGGTATGCCTTGACATGAGTATTACAAGCAACAATAATGTGTGTAGTTATTTTTTGTTCGCTCGGGTAATTGCCTCCCTGTGTCGCATGCAACAAAACGTCAAGGCCAAAGAATACAACTGATTAGTTACAAGATTGAGCTGCTCACAGATCAGGCAAATTCTTCATTACCGTACAAAAGCCGAAGCAAATTAATCAATTCCAATTCTCGGCAATCTTCAATTATCAAATCCGAATTATTCCTGGCATGTTCAATGCCCGTCATCTACGCCGGCTACTTAAGAAGCGGTGCTGACCTCTTTAAACTCGATTTAGGTGATTGGCAGGGGCTTCTTCGGCGTCGTCGGCCAGAGACCACACGTGATTTGGCAAGGGCCACGTTCTCATTTTAGCGTTATTCCATCATCTTTAAATCCCCGAAATTAAGTGTCCCCCGATCTGAAGAAGCCACGAGTATTGATTTTGTTGGGAAAGTAGTTCCGAGAACGATCGGTGATCTGAGTGTGCAATAGGGTGTTATTGCTACTTGTTTACAGTTCGTATTTGGAGAACACTAAGCGGGGATGGTGTATTCTTGTCTTGGAGCGCCACACCATCTAATTGTTAGTATTTCGTGGACCATCCTTCATGTGGTCTAGACCCCACTTTTGATACAGGGTTAAAGGTGAACCTACATGTACACCCCCCCTCCCCTCAACACTCACACTGAAAGTGAATTTTGCAGCTTGTCTCCACCTCCCCCCCCCCCTTTGTTGACAGTCTGAAGTCTGTCTGGCAGAGTATATGTGTTAATGCAAACCAAACTGTAACTGTTATCTGAAGAAGTTGGTTGTGGCGTTGTTTATGATGAATCTGCATTCAGACAGACACGCAGAGAGACAGGCAGGTTTATTTTCAAGAATTCAGTCCCAGAGTACAATCCTGTAAACGTGTTCACATCAATAATACACCAGAGCGCCTTATCACACGTACCGATTGACATTATTTCTTTAAGTAGAAACTTTAGACAAAATATTCCCAAACATTGCTGTTATTACAAGCCAGTGACTTCAATAATGTTGTCCTAGTTGGATACTGATTACACTATCTAGAAATATATATTTCTATTATTGCACATAGTAAAGTAAACGAGCGTGGTATTCGTCATATAAAGCAACACTACAACTTGGACATAAGACTAGAGACAGTGTTTTCTCAATTAAAAGCATTTGCGTGTCGTTTGTAAGTAGATGTACGTCAATACGACTTGGTAAAGTATTCCATTTGCGTTGTATACTGAACGAATGGACTGTGTTAAGTGCCAAGCAAGCCTACACACAGAAAATGTGTGAAGGGTTCGTCGGCGAGCAGCTGTTGTACCTTTCGTTCGTTAAACCAAGTTGAGGATATCTCTCTGGAAGCCATTGATGACAATCAGCCTGGTGCCAATGGTGCATTGCGGTTTCGATTATTCGTGAATATTGCACATAAAAGATTGATTTTCTATCTTACACTGCAAAACGTGAGTTTTGCCAAACACAAACATACATAAAACGCCTATCGAAGCGACACCAGCCCATAACGCTTGCTAGTTTGTTTTGAATTCAGGACATTTGGTTTCACGAACAAGTCAAATTTGCCGGTGGTGCTAAATGAAGTGAATGTTCATTATATGGTTTTATATTTCCATTACAAAACAACTGCACAATTAATTGAAAAATCTCTTTTTGCGCAAGCTCGCTTGAAAATACTTGCTCAAGCATCGTCTGTACGTGTCAGAATGCTCGCCGCTGCTACTCAATGATTGGAGAGGGTGGGGCACACTACCAACGCTAAGCGAACGAGATAAGTATGACTAAAATCGATACATGTGTATATCTTGTGCTCTTAAAAGCTTATACTAATTATATAAACTTCATATAACAAATATAGAGGTAAGAGACATAAAGGAAATTAAAATAGAAAAACGCAAACCCAATCTGCCCTCCTTACGGGCTGCAGTGGGGACATATTAAAATCAGTACAAACACAGAACAACTACAATTACATCTGAATGGTTAAGATATGTTTTAAATGCCTTATAATTGCAACATAAAGTCTTTGAATATTATCTCCACTGAACCATGCAAGGAGCAGGATACAAATGTACTGTCAGGTGTTAAAATTCATGCTGACATCTATATAGTGTATCAAGGTACACATCATGTTACCACCCTTACTGGATCAAACATCCCATATACATTGATGTAATTATCATCAACTCACTTAATTTGTCCCAGTGCACCTCATTTTGAAATGTCCCACTGTGGCCAACAACCATACAAAACGTTTCAATAGAGGCAGTTTCATATCTTAACCACAGACACATCTAGTTGGGTAAGCTACTGTGTTATGTCATGGATTACTGACATATTTGTTATTTTGAATAATATTTCTGTCAAATGAGATGAACGATAGATGCCAACATTTACGTTTCGAACTTATAAATACATTTCCTCGCCAACGTCTCACTAACCAAAAAGCATGACTTTGAAAACCTGGTTAATGATGTCACTTCGTTTGCCTCAAACACCTCTCTGATCGCTTGTCAAATATAGCCCCACCACAAGGAGCCCCAATGTACCCAACCCTCCCCTAGTGTATGTATGTATCTACTATCATGTCCACTTAGATAAGGTTTTGATTGCACGAAAAATGAAAAAAGAGACTAAGTTCAGCAGTGCTGATATGGCAGTGAAATATTCAGTGACACTTTAGAAAAGGAAAAAATACAACATAATTTGTTTCTGTTTGGGATTACATTTCCTTGAAAAGTAGCTATTCTGCTACTGTTGCGGTTGAGAACCGTGCGGAAATCGAACATGTGCCGCACGTTCAGGCAGTCATCGTCAGCACTAAAGATCAGTAGACTCAATCGCAGGAGTAGCTACTTTCCAAGGATATGTAATCTAAAATAATAACAAATTATATTGTAGTGCTGATATCGAGCCACGTTTATTGACAAATAATGCATGCTTACGTAGTTGACAGATGTCAGAATTCTTATATGAAACTGAAATGACTGTAATATTTATTCTAAATATTCATGTGTTGTCCAAACTTACAACATAACTCCGAAATCCTTGTTACCAAAGCATACATCTGTGATTAATAATGACTTGATTAGCAGTGGCAACGCGCCAACACATCTGAGAGGACAAACACAGACAACTAATCGATTGGTCTTCTCAGTCACTGATTAATTTGCTGGACATCACGTAATTATTGAATTATTACGTATCGTTGAAACTATGGAGTTAATTAATGCTAATGGAACACATCACTTCCTTATCAAGCAGAAAACAGCTACCAATCGCTATCGAAGTTATTGGTCGCCGCAAGATAGATCTGCGTCGCAGAATACAACCCTGCTATTATGTTAATACTTATTATTTGTTGGTATTTTCATTTGTGAAATTGACGCACAGTCAGTATTCGCCAGCTGAACATTCGGTATTCGTATTTATAATTATTAATCGTCCTAGTTTGTTGTTTTCGAGAATGATACGTCGTCCAAGTTGACTAGATTCAAACTTTAATCTTCTTTGTACGTCCGCTATCCTCAGACGGCGCACCCACAACCACCATTTTAATATGTGTACTATAGATATGACCTGTAAGTTAAGTTAGTTACCTTCGAAACATTTTTCACAATAACATCGATAGGAATTGTCTCCGATTTCTGCTTTATAAACACATACATACTGCAGAGTTTGCAGTACATATATTGGGTTGAGTACATTGATTGGTACAACTTTGGGTTGAGGGGAATACATTCTGATGAGGATCCGCGGTCATACATATTTGGTGTATTCGTGCTTATCTCAACACTTACATGATAGGTCCGCTAAGTGGCAAAGAAAATAATTTAGATTGAGCAGTTACAAGTTTTTCATATTCTTGCAAAATTCTTTGGTAGGCGGGGGAGGTGGACGGCGCACTATATTGATTTAAAGAAGCTCCGAGATGCATTTTCCTGTGTTTGTGTTGATCAAGATGGCCTCTGAGGTTCTAGCTTGTGGGAGACGTGTTCTCAGCGATTTTTATTGACGAAATTGGAGGACGAGGGGGTATCAATTCTTACCCTGTAAAGTGACACACAATCAACCAATTCTGCAGTGCTGCAAAAGACCAGATGTATATGAAAAGTTGTTGGAGATCTAGGATATCGCCCCAACGTAAATTGTTGTTGATTCGTAAAATGTCTGAGACGTTCCTTCTTTTATTGGGGTCAGAATGAACTTTGTAACTGGTTTAAATATTGCCATACAATGGCCAGTCATCACTGAACGTTTAAAAGGGACAGGGGTTGAAGCCAGGCCAGGTTTCCCAATAAATGCCCCACTGGGACTTAAAGTCAATAGGAGTGATTACGCCCGAAAGATGGAAAACCATTACATAATACATATTGTAACTTTTAACTGAAATATAAAAGAACATGCAGATGTATCTGCAAACTATGTATTTCGTCTCTTCACCCATGCAATCATGCAATCTATATATCTATATATTTTCGCCAAAATTGTCTGCAAACTACATGTTTTCAAAAACGTCGAGCTACCCTCCTTTAAACATCATCAAGCTTAACAGTCGGATGTGTGGCCGCTTTAGACTGTACAGCCCTCAAACATTAAAGGTTCCCCCTGCCTCCCACTGATACACTAGCAATGTCAGGCAAGCGGCTTGGCTCATAGAATGCCGTTAGTCCGCTAAGCTGAAATAGGGTACCTAGTTGTAAAATAATCCTACAGCGGTGCAATCGTCTCGGTAGCTGTTGTTGTATACTCCTTGAAAGTTGATAGATGTTCTTAATGATCCAAGGTTCACATAAACCTGGTTATGAAGTGTAACCCTTTGCGCATGCGCAGTGTACACTGTAAAACCGCGTTATAAGTGCAAAAGCTATCATTATGACTATTACTTTCCTCAGTTACTCAGTGGGGACATTTCATTATGTCGTTTACCTTTGCTTACCGTCTAACAAACAGATTTAATAAATTCACTCGTGAGTTCAACAGGGCATGTCCCACAGCACGTTAGTTTTCTTTATTATTATTTGAAATGTCACAAGCAAATAACAACAAAATGCTCTCAAGTCATCCGCACCTTTCTGTTTTAATGGACATTTACATTATCTAGCAGTTTAAGACAGATCGCTGAGCAAAGACACAACAGGTTGTACTATAACACATTTCGGTTTAATGTTTGGAACATATATGATTGTGCAGATAATGTAGTTTGTAGATTTGTAAAATATTTTTAGAAAACATAATTGTAGTACTGAATTGTTTTGAGTATATCAAATTTACGTGAACCTATCATTGTGGTAAATGGCTATGCATACTTCTATGAATTCATTAGCTTTATTATAAGATGTACTATTTTTTTTATGGTTAAGAGCAAATAGCATAGCTCAATATTTGAAATACAATCCCAGAGATCAATAGGTTACTACTTGTTTAAAATTACTTATATAAAATCCTTATATCAGTGTTAATGTAATCTGGTTCATGTGGGGGTTCAATGGGGGTCGGTGCGGAGGGAGTACCCCCTGAGTTAGCTAAAAATTATTGAAAATATATTTGACCTTGAATAAACAGCACAGTTTGTCACAGAATGCTTGATAAACACATCTCTGACGGGAAGTATTGATGTAACTTATTACTAGAATAGAATGGAGACACCAAATTGACTGTCTATATTTTTTTTGTAATTGTCTTAGGCTTTTATTTTAGCTTATTCAGTCTTAGTCTGGCGCTGTAAGAGCATCACAAGTCCGCTGCTTACCAAGTCTGAGGGTAATGGTTTGCCAAAACACCCCCATTCCTGGATTCGCGTTGAACATCCGGCGTTATTCAGGCAAGTGATTCATCGATAATGCGGGATACGTATGTTAAGTATTGTTGGGATGCATTGCCGACAGGAGTTTCATGCCACAGAATTTCATGCCACAGAATTATAATTTACATAGAAATTCAGAACAGGAAACTACAAGAGACATTACACATTTGTGAAAAGTAATTTTGTCTGAATAGCTTTAGCATATAATTTACCGATTTTATTGTTGGACGCTGTGTACAGAATCTATAAGAATATCTGTTATCTTGACCTATCTACATGCATATGTCTCCTGTGATATAAATAAAGAAGTAATATTCGATACCAAGCAGCCCATCCAATCAGCTATTAATCTATTATTCTTCCTGCCCATCTCTATCCATCCATTTATCCATCTCTCTATCCGCCCATCCATTCATCCATCAATCCTTCCATCCATCTATTCATCCTCTATCCTTCCATCTATCTATCTATCCATCTATCTATCTATCCATCTATCCACCTAACAATCCTTCCATCCATCATCCATCTCTCTATCCATCCACCTCTCCTTCCTTGTCTCCATCTATCAACTCATCCATCTGTCCACCTCTATGTATTTACCTTCTTCAATAACTATTGATTAACCAAACTACACTTCATTAAGGCTTTGAATATTCACTACCAAACAGTCTTCCAATGACAGCAGCAGAAATTGAATTTCGAATACACAGGGCGAAGAATAACAGGTCACCAATACTTTCAAATTTCTGCTCCAAAGATTTAATTGGTATTCTGACCTTGGTAGCTTCGTTTTCCACTTCTGACCATGTCTTTCCCCCTCTCACACAGTCTCCGAGCCTGATCCTGGCATGAACAGACAAAAGCTGGTCGATAAATTAAGAAGTGATCGGTCCTTCTCTCAGACGAGTCTTTCAGTGGAGTTGCCATCAGACCTGGCCGGACAATCGGCTCTAACGGCTCAGTATTTGGGGAGTTAACTCAAGTCGATAAATGTTACCAAATCATTATTATTTGGGGAATGGTACTGGGCTTTACATACAAGATAGTGTGTGACATGACGAATAACGTCCACCATAGTAGCTGTAAGTGTAGTTGTCTAGAAATGTTTGATGGTAATTCACGGTGAAGACGTTCATATCCAGTTTGTCTCATTGTTCTCCCTTGTCCTCCCCCCCCCCATTCCTGTGTTCCCTCGCTGACCATAAGCTGGCCCATCGTCCACTCTGCTACTTAAACAGTTTGTACTAACACTGTGTAAGAAAGTGGTATCGACCAATATAAACAGATACCCAAGTAAAAGCAGAAATATATTTGGTACGACAATCTGATTCACACGTTTTAGGGTTCTAAACATATTAAAATAATATTTTGAAAGGGTAAAACTGAACAACCAGCCTCTATTCTGCAGAACAAATAATAACCCGTCTTGCCTGTACTGACAATAACTTAATAACCTTACTTAATATATACTGATGTCCAAAAGAGAAGAATACCAAATGATTTCAATTATTTTCACTTACGTTTACATGCCATAGTTGATCAAAAGGATGTTTGGATTTCGGTGAGTGTAATTTGATTGACATCATCTCATTGATAAACCTTC
>JAUELE010236117.1:0-11701 GCA_031471655.1 Diodora aspera
ACTCAATCCTATCAGAGGTTTCAGTCACATCACCAGACTCAATCTTATCAGAGGTTTCAGTCACATCCCCATACTCAATCATATCAGAGGTTTCAATCACATCCCCATACTCAATCCTATCAGAGGTTTCAATCACATCCCCATACTCAATCCTATTAGAGGTTTCAGTCACATCCCCATACTCAATCCTATCAGAGGTCTCAGTCACATCCCCATACTCAATCCTATCAGAGGTTTCAGTCACATCCCCATACTCAATCCTATCAGAGGTTTCAGTCACATCACCAGACTCAATCTTATCAGAGGTTTCAGTCACATCCCCATACTCAGTCATATCAGAGGTTTCAGTCACATCACCAGACTCAATCCTATCAGAGGTTTCAATCACATCCCTATACTCAATCCTATCAGAGGTTTCAGTCACATCCCCATACTCAATCCTATCAGAGGTTGCAGTCACATCACCATACTCAATCCTATCAGAGGTTTCATTCACATCACCTGATTCGATCCTATCAGAGGTTTCAGTCACATCCCCATACGCAATCCTATCAGAGGTTTCAGTCACATCACCAGAATCAATCCTCTCAGAGGTTTCAGTCACATCACCAGACTCGATCCTATCAGATGTTTTGTCGAGGTCATTAGTTTCAGTCACATCAGATGTTTGCGTCATATCCCCATTCTCTGTGTCATCATAGGTTATCTCGCTTAGTACAATATCGAACAATATGTTTTGTATGCATGTGTGTGTAATCTCTGGCTTGGGCAAGATTTTAGAACTCTGAAATGCCTCAGTATAAAACTTGATGTCCCAAACAAATGATGCCTTGTTCGTTATATATCGATCCACCATCGCTTCAATTAAATATTGGGTAGCCGACCAATGGTTTCTTGGAACCCCTTGAAAAAAAAGGAAAATGAATTATATACTAAGTGTCATGCTCTGCTAAAGATAATGTAATATGATTTCTAATCGGGTCAAAAAGCAACCAGTAAGATATGAATAGCTAACTGTATTCAATTGGACGTTATCAGGGGGCAGTGAAGATTGTTGTTGTAGGTTTGTACCAACGATTCGTCTTATGCTTGGCTTATCGCTGACACAATGTCTTGCGTCAATAAGAACAATATCATCATCGCTAACACAGTGCCTTGCGTCAAAAAGAACAATGTCATCATCGCTTATACAGTGCCTTGCGTCAATGAGAAAAATGACATCATCGTTGACACAGTGTCTTGCGTCAATGAGAACAATGTCATCATCGCTAACACAGTGCCTTGCGTCAATAAGAACAATGTCATCATCGCTTATACAGTGCCTTGCGTCAATGAGAACAATGACATCATCGTTGACACAGTGTCTTGCGTCAATGAGAACAATGCAATCATCGCTAACAGTGCCTTGCGTCAATAAGAACAATGTCATCATCGCTTATACAGTGCCTTGCGTCAATGAGATCAATGAAATCATCGTTGACACAGTGTCTTGCGTCAATGAGAACAATGTCATCATCGCTAAGACAGTGCCTTGCATCAATGAGAACAATGTCATCGTCGCAAATACAGTGCCTTGCGTCAATGAGAACAATGTCATCATCGTTGACACAGTGTCTTGCGTCAATAAAAACAATGTCATCATCGCTAACACAGTGTCTTGCGTCAGTGAGAACAATGTTATCATCGCTAATACAGTGCCTTTCGTCAATAAGAACAATGTCATCATCGCTAACACAGTACCCTGCGTCAATGAGAACAATGTCATCATAGCTCACACAGTGCCTTGCGTCAATGAGAATAATGGCATCATCGCTAACACAGTGCCTTGCGTCAATGAGACCCATGTCATCAACGCTAACTGTGCTTTGCTTCAATGAGACCAATTTCATCATCGCTAGCACAGTGCCTTGTCTCAATGAGTACAACGTCATGCACTCACCTATTCACTCGCAGGCTTACTTGAATTGCTCAATATATCAAATACCTGTTCACTTCTACATGTTTACTTGCAGACTGTGATGAGTGCTAGCTTGCTTATTAACCACGTCCATTGAGCACACAGCACCAACAAAAGTTATTACAGAGATTCCTGTTTATTGACTCGCCTAGTTCAGTTAAAACAGTGCACAATTTAAACAACTGTATGTGTTGGGAAATATATTCCCCAATTAAACAAATAATGTTGTAAACTTGCAAGTATAGACTTACCAGAATATCTGCCCGTGTGTCGTGATTGACCTCTGGTGTCTGATGTGTCTGCCGCGGGAGTTAGAGCCATTTTTTCGTCAGTTATGATTTCATCACGACTTTGTTTCAAAGGTACGGACAAATGCTCCAAAGGCGCTACAGCCGCACTGTTCGAAGCCGTGAAACTGGGAGAGGTTATTCTCTTTTCCGTCAAAGGTAAGGCATAACTATGTACTTCCTTCCCCACAGGATCTGCCTGGGATGCAACCAGTTCAGTATCTTTGGGGTCTGCTAAAGGGTATAGTGTTTCTGAGGGCTGATCTAGTGCCTCCGTCGAAGATTCTTCACGATCTTCATCATTTCGGGGCAAATCATGATTGGTTAAATACTGCTCGTAATTGTTGTTTGGCATTTGAGTTCCGGGCACATTCCTGGGGTCGTTTCCAGTGGCGTGAACGCATTGCGGAGATCCGATCCTGTGGATTTCCTCTGGATTGTCATGCGCTTGCCAGTGTCTGTGTGTAAAGTTGCAACTGAAGCATCGGGCTTCGTCTTCTTGTCCTGTTGCATAGAAGCCAGCAGCTGCCAAACGTAGAGGAGACGCCAGAATTGATATATGTCTAAATGATTGTAGTCTGTAACTTTCGTGGTATATCCACTCATGACCTTCGATTCTTCTCTGAACTAATCCACGTGTAACTTCGTCAAAAGAGTTATACAACTGTCCGGAAAGCCCTTCGGGAAGCCGAAATGATGCCTTGTTCGTTATATGGTTTCTTGGAACTCCTTGAAACAAAAAGGAAAATGAATTATATACTAAGTACCAACGATTCGTCTTATGCTTGGCTTATCGCTGACACAGTGTCTTGCGTCAATAAGAACAATATCATCATCGCTAACACAGTGCCTTGCGTCAATAAGAACAATGTCATCATCGCTGATACAGTGCCTTGCGTCAATGAGAAAAATGACATCATCGTTGACACAGTGTTTTGCGTCAATGAGAACAATGTCATCATCGCTAAGACAGTGCCTTGCGTCAATGAGAACAATGTCATCGTCGCTAATACAGTGCCTTGCGTCAATGAGAACAATGCGTATGTCATCGTCGCTAGTACAGTGTCTTGCGTCAATGAGAACAATGTCATCATCGCTAACAGTGTCTTGCGTCAATGAGAACAATGCCATCGTCGCTAACAGTGTCTTGCGTCAATGAGAACAATGTCATCGTCGCTAATACAGTGCATTTCGTCAATGAGAACAATGTCAACATCGCTTACAGTGTCTTGCGTCAATGAGCACAATGTCATCGTCGCTAATATAGTGTCTTGCGTCAATGAGAACAATGTCATCATCGCTAACACAGTGTCATGCGTCCACGAGGACAATGTCATCGTCGCTAATACAGTGCCTTACGTCTATGGGAACATTGTCATCATCGCTAACAGTGTCTTCTGTCAATGAGAACAATGTCATCGTCGCTAATACAGTGCTTTGCGTCAATGAGAACAATGCCATCAGCGTTGACACAGTGCCTTGCGTCAAAAAGTACAATGTCATCATCGCTAACACAGCGCCCTGCGTCAATGAGAACAATGTCATCATCGCTAACGCAGTGCCTTGTGTCAACGGAAACAATGTCATCATGGCTGACACAGTGTCTTACGTCAATTAGAACAATGCCATCATGGCTGAAACAGTGGCTTGCGTCAATGGGAACATTGTCATCATCGCTTACAGTGCCTTGCGTCAATGAGAACAATGTCATCGTCGCTAACACAGTGCCTTGCGTCAATGAGACCAATTTCATCATCGCTAGCACAGTGCCTTGCCTCAATGAGTACAACGTCATGCACTCACCTATTCACTCGCAGGCTTACTTGAATTGCTCAATATATCAAATACCTGTTCACTTCTACATGTTTACTTGCAGACTGTGATGAGTGCTAGCTTGCTTATTAACCACGTCCATTGAGCACACAGCACCAACAAAAGTTATTACAGAGATTCCTGTTTATTGACTCGCCTAGTTCAGTTAAAACAGTGCACAATTTAAACAACTGTATGTGTTGGGAAATATATTCCCCAATTAAACAAATAATGTTGTAAACTTGCAAGTATAGACTTACCAGAATATCTGCCCGTGTGTCGTGATTGACCTCTGGTGTCTGATGTGTCTGCCGCGGGAGTTAGAGCCATTTTTTCGTCAGTTATGATTTCATCACGACTTTGTTTCAAAGGTACGGACAAATGCTCCAAAGGCGCTACAGCCGCACTGTTCGAAGCCGTGAAACTGGGAGAGGTTATTCTCTTTTCCGTCAAAGGTAAGGCATAACTATGTACTTCCTTCCCCACAGGATCTGCCTGGGATGCAACCAGTTCAGTATCTTTGGGGTCTGCTAAAGGGTATAGTGTTTCTGAGGGCTGATCTAGTGCCTCCGTCGAAGATTCTTCACGATCTTCATCATTTCGGGGCAAATCATGATTGGTTAAATACTGCTCGTAATTGTTGTTTGGCATTTGAGTTCCGGGCACATTCCTGGGGTCGTTTCCAGTGGCGTGAACGCATTGCGGAGATCCGATCCTGTGGATTTCCTCTGGATTGTCATGCGCTTGCCAGTGTCTGTGTGTAAAGTTGCAACTGAAGCATCGGGCTTCGTCTTCTTGTCCTGTTGCATAGAAGCCAGCAGCTGCCAAACGTAGAGGAGACGCCAGAATTGATATATGTCTAAATGATTGTAGTCTGTAACTCTCGTGGTATATCCACTCATGACCTTCGATCCTTCTCCGAACTAATCCACGTGTAACTTCGTCATAAGAGTTGTACAATGCTTCGGGAAGCCCTTCGGGAAGCAGAAAGATGAAGTGTGGGATGCCAATTTCCCTCAGTTTTTGAGCTAAGAGACTGTCATCTGTGCCCGGCTTCTCCATACTACCTGCAGGTACTTCTTGCAAAAAGGGCTCCTTTGAAAACATGTAAAGGAATTCCATCTTCTCTTCTAAATTGTTTGTAAAAAGGTATATATGACCATCATGTTCACCTGTGGATCGTGTAATCGTTAAGAGGGATATTAGAATTGCGTATTCCGCCGAATTGTCTCCTATCAAATTTACAGGCCGAATTACACAACATATGTGCATTGTTTCCCATTTCCTTCTTTGTTGTGATATGTATTTTGAAACTGTATTAAGGAGTAAACCCATTACTGACAGCAATGCATTCAGAATGTGTGTCAATTGTTTCCAATCACCACTCAGATCAACTTCAGCTTTGAGTCCTTGCCATTTCAAATCCAGGGCCCTAAAATAATCGCCGAAAATTCTTTTTGAAACATTATGAACCTTGTGAAATCGCAACGACATTAGCCGTTTTTGTTTGAACAAAGTGGAATTATTCATTATCCCGTATATGACAAGAGGTGCAAGAACCATCGTTGTGAATACAAAACGTTTGTGCAATGCAAGCAGCTCAGTGTCGCTGTAGTTACAATCATCTTGTATCATTTCTTGTGGGAACGACCAGAAGTAGATTTTTAAGCATTGAATTACTTCCTCTCCTCGGCAACCTGTAACAAACACGGATCCAATATTATTAGCAATCCTAATTTTAGCAGTACTTTCCCATTCTAAATAAACTAGCGTCTTGACTCACTTGAGAGAGGAAAGGTAAATTGCTGTTTTATGTTGCTAGGTCAATGTCTACACCTGAACGGGTGTGTAAACAGCACACGGGGGAGAAAAGCAGTTGAAAAACGGTGTAAAGAAAAGGAAAAGAATCATATCCCAACTTTAGTTGTCTTATACGACAAGCATTAGAATACATCACTCCCCGGAAGGGTCTATCTCCCCTTTACCATCTCATTTGGTAACATGGAATTAATCCTCGCAGATTTGGCGATGAATGTTAACGCTTGTCGATTATAACATTTTCTTACTAACATTCAGTCAAATGCATTTTCAGGGGCATGTTTCAAGAAGACGATAGTTTGGTCAGTCAACCGTTTACGCTGTCTGAGTGGTCTTGGGCCATAACTCAACGGGACGTCGCTATTTGCCACAAGCTTGCCGCATCCGGGACCGTGTTAATGATTGGTCGTCTACCGTAAATCCTATAATTGCTACATCTTTAGCAAATCTTGATACGTACATTTAAGTCGATTGCCCTCTGTCACGTTTCCCATATTTGCTGTGTTTGATATGTATCTGTATGAAGAAAAAATGACATTATCAAATTTAAACAAGCAGACAGAATCAGCAATATCCCCCGTCATGAGGCTAAAGATAATGGTTTGAATGAACTCATTATTTACTACTACAAAAGTACATAGAAAATAGGATGACACATTTGGTACCATAACGTATCAAGAAGGCAAAATCCAATGCTGGGACAGCTTGCTCAAAATGAATGGTTCAGACATTATGGTCTGAAAACGAGCTTTAACCTCTTTGAGACAGAGTCAAACTTATGTTTCCAATATCCCCCCAAAAATATAATATAAATCCATAGTAGTGAAAGGCACAACTAGATTACTAGTCTCATGTACACACACACTTTTAATAAACAATCATAATTGGTTTCACAGTCATGGTCCAATAACAAGGCACACTATGAAAAAAAAGATGAAAGTCCAAATTGTTGCCTTAGAAACTGACAATTAAACAATTTGACATAATTCCTAGTAGTAAAAAGCAAAACTAGGCCAAGAGCCTGGTGAACCTACAAAGTTTCATGAAGAAATGTAAAAACGTTCAGGAGTTATAGCCTTATCCTAGTTTTGAGACAAAGTGGAACATGTTTCAAGATAACGTAAAAAATACATATCTTAAGAAAATTCAAAACAGCAAAAGCCACAGCTAGACCGTTATGCCACTACATGGTGGGGGATTAACAAACATCTCATATAGTTTTCAATTTCTGCTGTGGAAAGAAAGCTTACTCCAGTCAGTCCAAATTTGTTTCCATGGAAATAGGAAAAATAATATTTTCGTAAAATCCAAAATAACAAAAGGTACATCTACAGTATCTGAAGGATGTATGTACCAGGTTTTGTGAACAAATCTCTCATAGTTTTCGAAATCTGCCCCGAAACTGATTTCGGCCAGTCTGAGGCTATGTCCAATTTTGTTTCCATGGAAAAAGAAAAATTAAATACACATGTATTTTGTAAAATCCAAAATAGCAAAAGGCACATCTACAGTATCTGAAGGATGTATGTACCAAATTTTGTAAATAAATCTCTCATAGTTTTCGAGATCTGCTCCGGAAACAATTTCGGCCAATCAGACGCTAAGTCCAATTTTGTTTCCATGGAAACAGAAAATTTAAATATTTTGTAAAATCTAAAATAGCAAAAGCACATCTACAGTATCTGGAGGATCTATGTACCAAGGTTTGTAAAGGAATCTCTCATAGTTTTCGAGCTCTGCTCCTGAAACGATTTCGGGACAGACACACGAATCAACCAACGGACGGAGCCCGTTTCAATATCCCCCGCCAACGTCGTTGTGGCAGGGGATAATCAAACTGTCCAGTGCGGGTATCCTGGTGACTCGTGCCACTTGAGCATTATTAACATGAAATTGGCAGTCTTTGGGACATTTAATGACTAATTAACATAGATCACGGGTGACTAACGAGCACATGCAGCTCTCACACGTTGATTAATTGATTGATTGAAGATGCCAACTCCCGAAATTCAATTTAAATGAGGGCACAGTGTTTTCGCCATAACCATAGAGATAATACATGTAGAGTCTCGTCGATGAAGTCTTGCATTAAGTTGCGAGGTAAATATACTATAACACCATCCACGGTTGCATATCATTTTAGGTTGCTAAACTGTATACGTGTATTTCAAGTTGTATAAGTGGTCAAATTCAGGTTTTTCTTTTCTAAACACAACATTGGCAACCATTCGTATACATTAAAATATGCACATATGACGAGTGATGCATAAAACAAATAATATACTTGTCAATTTTCACGCCCTTAAACTGTTATAAACAGAGTTTTAGACTTGGGGTGAAACACATTCGGAAACGTTGGAACGATCTCTAAGACCGAACCGCACCAAAATAGGCATACAAATAAGATCTACGTCCACGAATACAACTTAAGGATACAGTCGTGAACTGTGTCTTCTTTGAGATTAGCTACATGAAACACCAAACACAGCAACTAAGGTTGATCTAATTTTTGCAATCTTGACACAATCGAGTTTCTTGGTCAAGCCGAGGCCACATCTCATTTGCCTATCGAATAAAGATTGGCTTCAATCTAGCGCAAAACGAACGCAAAGACGAAAACTGGTTTGGAGACTACATTAAGGAAGGATAACTCTCAAATGTTGCTATTGTGCGCCTTCACGTGATAATACTCGAGGAAAGTGATATACTTTATGCCCCAAAACGGCATACAATTACCATCCACACTAATGACATTTTAAAAAATCGATGGAACTATTTGATCGTATCACTTCTAAGCTTGCGCCACGAGTTCACTTGGTGACACTTAATCGGAACAAGTCCAAATGAAATAGGATGCCACCCATTCCGATTGTCATTCCGCCACCATGAGGAAAGAGACGAAGCTGTGCCAATTTCGCCCGAATCCAATTGTGCACGGCTCTACATATAGCTACTGTGAAAACCTTATATTTATAACAATTACATGTATGTCATTTATATAGCACCTCGTTTGCATCTATATAGCTAACTAGTTGCTCACTGGCGTTTATGTACATGCAGTAAAAATACAAGTAAATAATTTGCCGAGCTGTAACTGTTAACTGTGGGCTTCAGAGAACAGATATATCTATATATATTTTAAAGATAGTTGTTCCGGGTTTCGTCTGAGTTCCAATGGTAGATTGTTCCAGAGCCCGGGTGATGACACGCAATTGCCTTATCTACCACGCCAGTGTTGCTCTTTGACCTGGAAAGTAGACTCAGGTCAGCAGATCGGTGTGTCTTCTGTGGTCTGTATATGTTGATCAGACCCTGGAGATATGATGCACTATGCTCATAATATAGAGCTCTATGAATCAGAAGAATAACCTTGTAGTCTGTCCTGTGAAGAACAAGGAGCCAGTAGAGTTACCTCAGGATGGAACTGGCGTGGTCAATGCGACTAATATGAGTACTGACTACACTCTGAAGACGAGAAATGGATTTCAATCTGCACCCATGGAGTAGAGCGTTGCAGTAGAACAGCCTGCACAGGACAAGCGATGGAACAAGTAGTGTCGTGGTGTTCGTGTCTAGAAGATGTCTGATCTTTCCGATTTTATGGATATTGAAATAGCAAGCCCTGCCGACTGCCCTAATACGATCTTCCATGCTTTAGAGGACTGAAACACCACACCAAGATTCCGAGCCGTGCGAGATGCGGACACCTGACAAGCACCCATTTGTACTTCTATTTGTGATGGTAGTTTTGTGAGTTGCTGGTATGAGCCTAGAGTTTGGAACTCGTTTTTCTCATGATTGAGCTGCAGACAGTGTTCTGACATCCACGATTTCATTTCAGTAAGCCAGGCTTCCACCTCACTTATACCGGCTGTTGCATCTCTTTTACAGACAGACACATGCAGGTGATTGTCACCAGCATATAGATGGAACTTGAGAGAATGCCATCTGATGATGGACCCAATTGAATGAAGACACTGAAGAGTAAGGGACCTTATACGGATCCTTGTGGAACACCACAGAGGAGTGGAATTTTATCTGACACAGTGTCGCAAATCTTGTCAGCACACCTATAAATATCTGAAATACTAAGTGTATGTGGCAACGATAGGGTATCAATTACTGTGTTGTGTTTACAACTGTTGAATAATAATTATTCAGAAATATGTCGTAATACACTGAAATGAGGGCCCAGAGTATTTGACAGTAGGAAATAAATCAGTCTCCATCTGGCGGAACAAAGGGAATACGACGTTATTTAATTAGATCAACAATTCTATAACGTCCAACTTACATTGTATGTTATTTATTCAACACAGAATACACCAACTATATCTCGTGTTCGGGAACACGTATCCAACTTGAAAGCTGAACACTAAAAATGATCTTTTCAAAGCATTTTTTCATTCAAGGTTTGAGCTGCTTATAACATCTCTTTATAAATAAGAGTAGTTTTATCACACACAATTTCTGAGATGATGTTCTTACAGCTTTTGCCCTGAAACTACTCGTGACCCAAGAAAAACCGAGCATCTTCGAGCTAGAGGGAAATCCAGACAACCGTTACATGCAAGTTTGACATCTATAGATTCTAGACTGTTTAACTGCATCACGAATACGGATAACTTATGAAATAGAAAGTATGTATATAATTCAATATATTATTTGTTTCTTAAAATACCATTTAAAAAAATAATAATTTATGATAGCATGAAAACGTGTATTAAACATATTCAAAACATTTGAATTTTCCACGAGAAATTATCACAAAATTGGTTATTATCTAAAACTCAAGTTTGTAAACTGTAAGCAGTATCAAATTCCACTCAAGATGAGGTGCAGGCAAAAACAATATGGTACAATTTGTTTGTAGGAATGCCAACTCCCAACATTGTGTATGTATTAATACGATGGGCCGACGTTGGTCCAGCATACGTATGCCGACGGCCCCGTAGAACCATACGGTGGCCCAATGAAGTAATGCTGTCCGGGGAGACTGTATGTTATGTTTTCATCGCTATGTTTGATTTTCTCTCTAATATGTTTTCTCTGTTTGGACCAGATATTTACTGAGACAAATACATATGATTAATATCTCTTAGTTTTATTGTTGTTTTTGTTATCTTTCTTCCCTCGCTTTCGTCACGGAATGTAGAAGTGCCTATCATTGTCAGCTACAATTGTAAACACACATAACGAACGTTCTTACAATACAAAATAGTTGTGCATACGATATGCAGATAATGATAACATTTATAAGTAAAACATTGTGGTATTGTGTAATGAAGTGAAAATACACTTCGAAACTTTGCCAATACAAATAAAGAAAATGTTATCCATAAATTCTCAATTCATCCTTCACTCATCCCATTTCACCCCTACTCCCATTCCCTTCACAGGTTGCAAATTCTTGGAGTTTTCGCCCGAGTACATTCGTGGCAAATGTTGAGAATGCTTTACTCTACATTAAACTCGATGTATTCGAAACTATTTTTTAATGCATAGATTATTGGATAGATATTGATTCCGTATTTAAGCCAAACATTTAATTTTACCAATCTGTATATTGCGACATAAAGCCGTATATAATTATGATACACTCTGCTTTAGTACTAGTAAGATTAAATGGATCTTACAGCTTGTCTAAAGGTATTCCTATATTGAATTCACCTCCAGTAAAACCACTCCCAGAGATGCACGACTGTAGATTAATCGAATCTATAATCAGAATATTATTATCCCCCGCCACTAAGTGGTAGCGGGGGATATTGGAATCGAGTTCGTCCGTCCGTCCTTCCGTCCGTCCGTCATTCCGTCACACTTGTAC